>JAXBDA010002070.1:0-46584 GCA_036023075.1 Gaultheria prostrata | reverse complement strand
ATTAGGAAAGATTAAGAGAGAGGAATAATTTAGATAATTAGGAGAGAGAAATATTATGAAAATCAATAGAGAAATATTAGGAAAATCAGGAGAGAGAAAGGGTATTTTGGGGTTTATTTGAATGTCGGGATGGAATCATAATGATTCAAATCGCACAGGATGGAATCATAATGATATTATTTGTATAGGATGTGTAATTAACTTCCCCATTTTTCAAAACCTAATTAAACATAATTTTTTCTAATGCACCTGCTGTTCACCCAAAAAGAAAAGAAAGCAGCATTATTCTGACTTTGCGCAATTCGAATTCATCAATTAGACTCATTTTTTAAACCTACCCAGTCACAAGGTTGTTTTAGGAATTCTACCCACATTAGACAATTACAGACATTCAACATTATGGAATTGTGTGATATCTACTTTTTGTGTGTGTGTGTGTGTCCACTTAGATATATATGTAATATGTCATGGTCATCATTCATCTCGTTAAAAAGGAGTCTACGCCACTAAAGTGATGCTCTCCCTTTATAATATAGAATGGATTTCTTTCTATGTCACATAATTCTTCAATTCTTCGCTCATGCTCTCAATCATCCCACCCGCCAAATTTTAGGAATTTGAATTTTTTTCGCAAGACTCATTCATGTTTACGCTCATGCCCACAGGGATGGAGGGTAAGAGTGGGGAGGTGGCACGCGCTACCCCCAGGTGAAAAAAAAAAAAACTAATTTTGTATTGAACTAATAGTGTTATATATTCTTCAAAAGGCGTGTATTATTTTTGGTATTAAGCATATTGAAGAGTGATTAATCGATGAAAATGTGTAATTTTTAGGTATTAAGAATATTGATAGATGATTTACATATAAAAATGTATATCCTTTCGGGTTCTAGAAATAATTAAAGTTAGAGCACTTATACTATTTTATACTCCTACTAATTACTCCCTCCGCCTGTAACGATAGTCCACTACCAAAAAACCTCTAATTTTCGGATAAAAAAATAAAACACTTCTATGAATAATTTCTTACAATTTTTGACACAAAATTAACTAATTGAAATTTTTTATTCAAAAATTACACGTCGTTTTATAATGAAGTACTATCTTTGGGGGGACTGAGAAAGAAAAAATATTAATTTTGAGTGCCACCTCCGAATTGAAATCATCGCTCCGTCCCCATGTGCCCATGTCACTTAAATCCATCCCCTAAGTCAAAAAACACACAAAAAAGTAGGAAGAGTCTAAGGTTCCATATCCAACCACAGGGTACCATAATAATGTTGTTATGCTTGTCCTGGACTCAATATTTACATAGTTTGAAATTAGAGTGACATCTTATCAATGATATGCCAATGTGTTTTAATTTGAAATCTTATAAGGCTCAGATCTACAACAATATTTACATAGTTTTTTTTGCTTTTCTACAGTTACTAAGAATAAAATGTTGCCTTCTGCAGTTGCATGTTATTCAAGGTACTTTAGTTTTGAATTGTTATAAAATGGTGCTTCCGTACTTAACCTGAGTAAAGTCACATGAAGGCATTGCATGTACATTTTTCATAAATTTTCCATCCTATTTCTTTGATTAGTTAATTGAAGGCATCCAAAAAAGAAGAGGATTCAGCCTCAAGTTTTGTTCCAGCTCACAATCACAAGCCTTGTGAAGATCAAGGAACACGGTTATCTCAATTTTAATGAGTTAGCTAGCCTGGCGGTAAGGGGCCACTCCGCCAAGGTTTGCACCCCAGAGGATGCAAAGTCAAAACGTGTTAGTGACGCCCCTCAAACCTACCCTCCAGTCTTCCACCCTAACTGGCCGCTTGCCTTGGGTGGGGCAGTAGTTTCTATGGCTCTTTGGGGATTCGCTCTAGATATGGAGTCCTTATGGTCACGCACAGGAGAGGGCTGGTCACCCCTCCTCCATCCTTTATGATTAACAAAAAAGGAGTCAGTGGGGTGACATGAATAAGTTGCTCGCACTTTCTACTTGTGTGATGTCTAGGCTAGGCTCAAGTCTCACCACTACAAATTAGCCTGACACTCGTTATTTTTTTCTCCTACTGGTAGTTAAAAAGAAAAAAACAAGAAAAAAAAGAGAGTATAAATGTGTGGTGGAGAAGGGTGTTGGGGCACTGACCAATTTTTTAAAAGAGAGTGGTAGTGATCTCAGGACGCAACCATCTGGAGCAGGATGTGTCAGTATCACAATGTAGGTGCATCATTGTAAGGGTGAGCAAGCAGAAGCCCACAAACAGTCAATGATCCTATTGAATAACTATTTTCCAAAGCACAAGGTTCATCCATTTTCTAAGGTCCAAATCTTTAAATGCTTATGGGTGAATTCGTTGGATCTCCTTAAGCATACTAATAATCTAAAATTACGTTTTGATCTCGAAATCAACAAGGGGGAGGGAGGGGAAATAGAGGGAAAATATATAACGAAACAAAGGAGATAAACGACCGATGAAGCATTTCTCAACCCAGAAAAGAAAAAAAAAAAAAATCAACTCGTGGAGAGTCAATATGTGCAAGTGTTTCATTTTCATTTCCATTTCTCTACAAAATCTGACATCCTCAATACCTCGTGCTTAGGACATGTTACTTGCAGACACTACAATTGACAATTGATTCACATATTTCACGAGAATTGCATTCATTAGCACAACCATCAATGCATGCGTACCTATCAAAGATAACTACCGATCGAATCCAAAGAACACAAAATGAGATCAGTCAAGCCAAACAACAAACCTGACCATCTTCCTTGAACAACTTTTCTTCTACTCAGCCTCTTTGCCACATTCTTTTTTGGCAACCAAGCTAGAATGTGAGCTCTCGCTGGAAACTATCAGCGCCAGGAGCTTTATAAGAAGATTTAACATGCTTGACAGCCTCCCAAATCTCTTCAGAGGAGGGGACGCTATCCAAATTACAGCTATTCTCTACATAAATGGTATGACGAAGCAGATTGTCCAAAATATAATCAGAACTGGTACTAGAAGAGAAGTAATCCGGTATCATCGTTTTCAAAGCAATATACTCCACAATCCAGTCTCCTTCATCATCTTTGAGCATGGAGATTCTATTTCTCCTCCTCCTTGTGATGGTAGATAAGTGGAATTATTTTGTAACGAACGACGTGGCATTAGCAAAACGAATGAGTTGTACATGGAGGAGTAAATGAGACAAGGCTAAGGAATAATTAAATAAGATAACTTGGACATGTCAAAGCTCAATATG
The DNA here is from genome assembly GCA_036023075.1 of Gaultheria prostrata. Classification (NCBI taxonomy): domain Eukaryota; kingdom Viridiplantae; phylum Streptophyta; class Magnoliopsida; order Ericales; family Ericaceae; genus Gaultheria; species Gaultheria prostrata. The sequence continues at coordinate 43,344 of JAXBDA010002070.1, read as the reverse complement.
CTAACTCAACAAAAAAGGGAAACCACCAAGATATGTTTTCTTTGGGTGTAAAAATATTCCTCAAACAAGCTTCAATCAACAATCCTCATGTTACAAATTACAAGTGAGAGGTGGCCATTTAACTTGGTCCAAATGTACTGTTAAGTTGTGGGTGTAAACGTGTAATTAGGTTACATTTATTTACTCGTGTAATTAGATTAGTAGTCTAGGAATGTAATTTATTTTTTTTCCTCTTGTATGAGTACTACATAATGAGAAGAGAACCCTAACTTTTACCTCTCAATTGAATTGTCTGAGTTTACATTTACCCATGATTTTTGGCCGCACGTTCAAGAGAAAAGGGAGAAAGTAGTGGAGTTCACCCCATGATCTTTATCCACACTACAGGAAAAAGAAATGAGACCTTTGGTAACCTCCTTTAACTGCAATTAATGTGAAGGGGGAGAACACAGCATGCACAACATGGCACACTTGGCGACCTAGATTAAAATAGGGTTCCAACACCACAAAGCCCAGTGCTTAAGTCAAAATTCCTTACTTTCCAGCAAAGTATCTTTATTAGTTTCATTTACATTTCACTCAATCCGTTGAGTAAATGTGTATCTAGCATTAGTCTAGTTTTATTTTCATTTCATCGTACCAATCAACTCTTTTACTCTGTTTTAATGGAGTTCGATTATCTTTTATTTTGTTGTTCTCTTCTTCCTACACAGATAGGAAATTATTAAGTCATCGCACGTAGGCAATTCTCGAACCACCATTCAGTCTTACCCTTTAGGCCAAACGCAATTGTCATTTTTTAAAAGTTGGATCTGGCACACAAGCCTTTATACTAATTGGACTGCGATCCAGTCCTGGCATGCCCACAAACCGCTCAGTCCTTCGCAGTATTGTTTTGGAAGAAACAGAATGAAGCAACTAAACTGGTCTTTTCCTTTATTTTTATTTTTTGGAAATTCTTCTTGTAGGAATTGGAAGGACAGATTGGCAGAGGTCCGCAGATAACCTCAATCTGACATGAACTCTGGACCAAGAAATTGCTTCTGCTAAAAGAGCCTAAGACACAGCTTCTAACGTTCCATAGTTCCAAGTCACGTGGTTTTCATATCAATTTGGTATATATTACTCAATTTAGACCGTAGATCTTGATCTGGAAAGCAATCAAGATTCCATAAGAGGAGTTCCGAATTGCAATTGGAATCTTACTACGATGAAAGATCAGGTTGATTGCAAGAAATGTTCCTGTGAAGTATCCATATTCCAGTCAACTTCTCCACATGCAGTAAGAACTTCCGAAACTAAGAGAGCATCCACCTCAATGCCTTGTGCTTGCATTCTACGGATGAGCTTCAAAGCCTCTTGGCAGAACCCATTCTTTGTATAACCATAAATCATAGCCGTCAAAGTAACCAAATTTTGTTCCGGCATGCTATCGAAAACTCTGATTGCCTCTGCAACTGAAGCACATTCCGCATACATAAAAACTAATGAACTGCCCACATACACATTAGAGAAGGCTGGGGTCTTGTTTATATAGGAGTGAATCAATCTCCCCTGCCTTGCATTTTGTAGCCTACCGCAAGCTTTCAAAGCAGATGAATATGTGAAAGGGTTTGGCTGGATACCCTCCCTTAGCATCTCTTCTAAGAATTCAATAGCCTCAGCCTCATGTCCAAGACCAGCAGAACCAGAGATCAGCGCAGTCCACGACACAACATCTCTAAAAGGCATTTCTCTAAGCACACTGGACGCGGTGGAGTAGTCCATGCATTTGCAATACAGCCACACAAGTGTGCTTCCTATGTAAATATTGTTGTGAAAAGAACTCTTGACTAATTGAGCATGAATTTCCTTTGCCAATCGTAGATCTCCAACCAAACCACATGCCTTGAGGATGCTTACCATCGTCAAGTTGTTAGCAAAAATATTGCGTCTTTTCATTACCCTAAAGATACTTATAGCCTCCTTGCCAAACCCATTCAGAGCATACCCTGCTATAATGCAAGTCCATGTAACTGTATTTCTCTTCCTCATTCCATCAAAGACCTTCCTTGAATCTGCAATCTCACCACATTTCGCGTACATATCCACTAACGAAGTCCCTATAAACACATCATTTTTAAATATCTTCTTAACTATGGCCCCATGTAATTGTCTCCCAAATTTCAACGCCTTCTCATCTCCACAAGCATTCAGCACGCTACAAACAGTATACTCATTAGGAGTAAATCCTTCCAACTCCATTTGTGCATACAACAACACAGCCTCCTCTCCCTGCCCAACTTGTGAGCAAGCCGTGATCATTGTCGTCCAACTGACCACATCATGAGTTGGCATCCAATCAAATATACGAAATGCAGCAGACAGGTCACCACATTGCGCATACATACCAACCATGGCACTATCTACTACTAAATTACTGTAATCACCTTTTATTATGCATGCATGAATTTGTTGCCCAAGTTGATTATCTGATCTCCTACTGCATAGATTTAATACACACACAAAAGTCTTAGAATTCGCCTGGACTCCACTCTCAACGAATTTCTTGAACACCCGTAAGGCGTCATCTTCTAACCCAAAACTGACATACCCATTCAAAATAGCAGTCCAAGATACGACATTTCGTTTAGGCATTTTATCAAACACATTTCGCGCGTCGATTAAGTCATCCAATCTCACATAAGCACTAATCAAGTTATTCTCCACGAATATGACTGGATGCTCCAAACACTTAATCACCATCGCATGCAACTTTCTAATATCTGTTATTGCATTACATTTCTGAAGCGTAGAAGAAAGGACATTGGAGTCCACTAACGGATAGCTCGATGAATTATCGACGAAAGTGGCACCTGGGTTTTTGTGGGAGCTTGAAGCACGAAAACAAATTGGAAAATGGGTTGCTGATGATGCAAACGAATGAAGATTGTGGGGGTGAATTCGGCCACGATTCTTCGTCTCTTTGAAGTTTATTTTGCGTGTTGATGATTTGGGTGGTTGAATATGGTGAAGAGAAGGTGGGTGGGGCAGAATGATTTGGGATGGTGTTGGTGAGAGCATTACACTCACTGGTCGGAGCACGGAGGGAGTGTGTATTTTCGATTCTCCTGCGCCCAACTCTGCTAGCCGTTAGGCGAGGAAAGTTGATTTACGCTTGTTTGGAAAGCTTGCGGATTGTTTTTTGTTACAAGATATGTTTTGGAATGAAGAAAGGGAATGTAACAGGTGCAGGTGCATAAAAAGGGATACGGTTGGATCTCGGGATTATTTTTTGAAGAGCGGTGGGTTAAAAGTTTTGGTTATATTTTCGATATTTTTTGAAGAGGGGTTAAAATTTACTTGGTTATATTCCTGAGTTAACAAAAAAAAAATTTACTTGATTTGTTTCATTTTTTTAGGAGGAAGATATGAAGGGATAGACAATGTATGAATGTGTGAAATTCTTATTTTGCCCTTGGTTGTTAAAAGTCAAACCCATTTGAAATTCCTATCCTTGGAATTTGGAAAAACTAATCAATCTTTTTTGTTTTATTTTGCTTGGTCTTGAAAAATTAATACTCCATTTTTTTTTCTATCCAACCTAAAAATTCCTTTTCTTTGAAATTCCTTTGTAATGAACTCCTCCCTTTTTTACGTAATGAAAAACTAATTCTTATTTTTTCCTTTTTTTATTCCATTTGAAATTCTTTTTGGGAATTGATTTTCACACCCCTCATTTTACAATCCACACTCCCTTTTCTGTCTTTATCCACAAAAATTTACAATATTGCCCTTTTTCAATACACCTTTTTTCACACATCCAAGAGTAATATTGTAAATTCATGAAGATAAATACAAAAAAGGGAGTGTGGATTGTAAAATGGGAGGTGTGAAAATCATCTTCCTTCTTTTTTTATAATATATTTTGCTTGCTTGGTCTTGGCCTTGGAACAAACATACTCCTCTTCAGCAGGGGTGGCTCCACCATTGCCAGCGACCTCGCAGGGTTCAAAAAATGCACTGAAAAAATAAAATATAGATATAAATAAATTTTTCTTTAGGATTGTCAGTGCTGAGTTACTTGTGCAAGGTTAAAACAAATGTTTCCAACTAAATTTGAACCATATTGTTATAGCCCTAACAAAACAAAATAAGCCTAGCCCAATTAGCCCAATTATGAGAGCCCAATATAAAATAAACATTTAAGGATAGTGGTTGCCTAGCATTTGGTTCAATGTGCAAACACTAAAAAATTGAAGGGAATCAAACGACTTCTTCTTCTCTCTCTCTCTCTCTCTGCAAACAAATTATGAAGAATCATCGTGGGATGGTGGAATATGTTGGGATTTCTTTTTATCACAAACGATAAGTTTTCTGATGGCAGCAATACATATGATGGCGGTAATGTAGCTAAGTTGCCTGTGAATATTCCAAGTCATAAGCCAACTGAAGTAATTCAATTGAGTAACATCAACAACAAAGATGAAGATGGAAAAAATGGAGTTTTAGAGGATGATGATGCTAAATTGATTGCAGAAAATAATGATGCTGTAGTAAAGTATAATGGGGTGACCAATGATGTGGGAAACAAAATTTCTGACTTCAATTGTGTGGTAGTGGAGGAGGATATTGAGGAGGATGTTATAGAAGTAGTGGATGAAACCCCAGTTACAAATATTGATAAAGTAGTGATGGCTGAGAGCAATCATCTACAACTGATTGTTTTCCAACCAAATCCAACGCCTTGGAAATGGCAGGAGAAATCTCTTAAAGTCAATGGAAGTCCAAAGGTTTGTTCCCAGTATCATCAATGATGAGCAGATTTCCAACATTCCTTGCAGTCAATGCTCTTGTAATGAGTCATTCGCCACCAACATTTCCTCTCCCAAGATTAGTAATGAAGAGGATAACAATTATTCAGAATCTGATCCTTTCTCAAGCTGGAGTGAGTTACCATTCAACAGAAAATTGGCAGGTTCATCAAATAAGAAGGTCGCTGATGAGAAAGTTAAAAAGAGTAAGAAGTCGATTGAGGAATTAATAGGTTTTCCAAAATCCAAAAAAGGTGGAAGAAAATTCAAGAAGGGGGTTCTGGTAAGATCTGCAAATAGCATCTGCAGCCCTATCCATCTCATCTGAAGGACTCAGAAATAGAAACAGAATTATTCTAAACGAAGAGGAGGCTGCTTGGCCTGTTTCAAAAATTATTGGAGAGGATTATATGGGAAATGATGAGGAGGTCATCAGCAAATTCATGATCACAGACGTGTAATCTTTCAGCACCATGGAGATCTTATTTTGGATCATTAGAGGCGTGAGAAAAAAGGAAAATGGAGGAATCTAAAAATATACTTTGAGAGAGGGGCGTGGTCCTTCTGCTTATGTTCTTCATCAACTCCATCTGGGGTCATAGTGTTTTCGTCTCTATAGAAGTGGAAGCCATTGTCACAGCTGGAGGATTAATTTTACTTTCAGGAGGCAGTTGGTTGATTGGGAATTAGACATGTTTCATGAAATTCTTTTCAGTTTGGAGGGCTCTGAGTGTTTTGTCTCTGATGGTACAGTGGTCAAATTTATTTGGATGGATTTTAGCTCCTAATCTTTCACCATCAAATCTATATTGAGTTAGCATATTCTTGTTTCATTGCTTCATACATATTCTCGGCTAGTTCATCATGGCAAAATCAAATCTGCTTCAAAATGTTGGGGAGGCTTGCTGTAAGTTTTGTTCAATTCATATCCCCCTGTGTGGAATCTGTGGTGGAAAGAGCTTCTTCTACGGTGGAAAGTCTGGGATTTTTTAAGGCAAATAGGAAGATTTGGGATGGAATTCCCTTTGCCGTTATGTGGGAAGTATATTGCAGAGCTTTCAGAGTTGCTATTTGGGTAAAATCATCTCATTGGGGAAAGGAATTCTTAATTGATGTCTTCATGCTGAGCTTGCAATTCATTTATCTGATTTCTTGTCCCGGAGATTGTCTTTTATTTTCGGTTGGCATCTTGCTAACTTCTTGTTTTTCCTGGGTTGTGTTAAGGATGTCTAGTGGGCTGCGTTCCCTATTAGCTGTTGTTGTTTCCTCATCACTTCCCTTTTAATCTTTGTTATCTCAGAGATTAATAAAGTTTTTTGCCGTTCAAAAAAAGTACTAATGCATATGTATATATCTCTTTTGCCTAGTTAGATTTTTTTGTTGGCATACAGCTTTTCATTATTGACATGCTATGTATTTTTGTCAGCGCTAGATGAAAATTCTGGAGCCGCCCCTGCTCTTCAGTGGAGTATTTTTCTAATGAAAGAATCAAAACGAAAGACTTGAATGCAATGATATTTTATTTGAAGCTCAGGGAACCATTTCCAATTTCAAGCTCAGGAAACCAACAAGTGATATTTTGGTAAAGTGAGAGCCAGATATAATTTGGATAGAGGGGGTATCCAAAAATAATCCCCACAACAAGGGTATGTATATCCAAGCCAAATTATATCTAGTAAGCAAAATCCAAACAATATATATATACCCTAAAATGCAAACCTTCCGTCCACACTCCATTTTCCCGATCAAACTTCGACGATCCAAACCGCTCAATGTGTTTAACACGTGTTTTTAAGGTCCAATGCGAATACTTTATGAAAAACTGCTCAGATCAAACCCTTCCCAGTATTTTTTTTTTGACAAATTCTCACGGTGGACCTTAAAAACACATTTTAAACACATTGAGCGGTTCAGATCGTCGAAATTTGATCCGGAAATATGAGGTTCGGACGAGGTCTGGATTTTATTGAAAGACACACAAAATAAATTAACACAAATAACATTGTCTGTTTCTTTATTTTGAAGAGAGAAAAATAAAACACAGGCGAAGATAACATTATCTATTGCTTTTTTTGACATACTACTTTATATGTTTTTTTGTTGGAACTAATAATAGATATGTGAAATAACAAATAACTTTATATGTTGCTTTAGTAAATAGAGAAATTGAATTGTACTTTTCAAGTCGTCAACTAGTGTGTGGAGATAAAGTTATTTGTTGTTTTCTTCGGAAGATATAAATATTAGACTTACACACATAACGTTATTTCTGGCTTTAGTCTGGAGAGAAAAAAAATTGACACAGATAAAGTTACCTGTTGCCATTTTTTTTTGCAGAGATAACCCTATATGTTGGACTTCAAACAAAAATATATAGTTCATAAATTTATAAAGATATGTTTATCTTTTGGTTTAATTTTTGGGATAATACAAAGAGAGAAATGATTTTCACACCCTTTTTTTTTACAATTGCACACTTTTTCTTGTCTTGTAGTACACTATAATATGAAAATTTTCACTAAAATTCAAGAAAATGGTGCAATTATCAAATTATCAAAGAATAGGCTGTGAAAATCATTTTCCAAATAATATATATGTACAGATAATTTATGTGTTTGTTTTTTAGGATAATACATAGCAAATAACTTTATCTATTGTTTTTTTTTGGTCAATAATTCGTAGTATAATTTTGAAAAGATAACCCTATCTCTTGTTGGTCTTGAACAGGTAGCTCTGGACAAAATGAAAAAATAGAATTGATGTTGCCAACCCTAATTGATTGAGATACAAGTCTCGGTTTATTTGTTTGATTTGGTATACAGAATATAAATTTGTAGAGATAAGTTTATTTGTTGGTTAAATGAACCAATATACTTCTAATTTGGGCTTTTAGACCATTTCTTTATTTGTTATGTCATATGTGTGCCCAAGTATTTCTTGAGTATTTGAAATCAATGGTGCTAGTACCACACACATTGAACGTGGGACCCAGTATTTGTGTGCAAGTGTGAGTGGTTAAAGCAACTTCAACCCATCTCTATTCCTCCAAAATGGAAGATGAATGTAACACATTGAGAGGAGATTTTATAATTAATGCCCTCTTTTCTTCTCTGTTTGTACTTTTTGGGAGAATCTTGGAGGGACCCATCCTCTAAAAATAGAGGGAGGAGAACAAAATGAGATTTGGTCCTCCATATTTGAAGGATCAAAATAGTTTTGGAGGACCAAATCTCTAAAAAGACAGTGGATCCTTCCAAGATTCTCGCAAAAAGTACAAAAAGTGAATAAAAGAAGGCATTAATTACAAAATCTCCCCTCAATGTGTTACATCCATCCTTCATTTTGAAGGAATGGAGATGGGTTGAAGTTGCTTATAGACTTATTAATTTGAAATTGCACATGCCATTTACTTCAACAATTACACCTTAGGAGTAACAATGCATGATATACTACCAACTGTAATCCACCTCCACAGCCTTATTTCCCATTTGATAAAATCATTGATTTGATCAAAACCTTTTCTCATTTGCTAAAATCCCACCCAGTGATTTTGTCAACTCTCCTTAAATCTCTCACAAACTTAAGTGATTTTATCAACCCTTTAACTTTTATGTGATTCCCTATTTTATCGAACGGTAAACAATTATGGGCGCATTCCACACTGCGGCAAAGCACGTGTACTCTGCCTTTGTACTATTTCCATATCTTTGAATATGGGGACTGCTCGAAATGCACTCATTGATCTATCTCCCAGTTGCGGCACGTAGAGATAAGATCGTGGGAGTCCACGATGAGTCGTGCCTCGTCGGGGGTATTTTTGACACCGACTATCACGTGGATCTCCGGCTGAATTACATATTTATGTGGATTAATTACTAAGTCCTTTCCCAAGGACTGTTGATCGAAGCTCCCATGCTAGTTATACTATTGGAACTCAAATACAAACTCACAAGAAGTTAACACATGCAATTGAACCGGACTTTTACACTATCGTCTCATATACAACACAATTTGACTCCACAGATCGCCTTAGAGCATCTCCAACCTTTACCTTTTTTTCTACCCAAATTAAGAAAAAATGTGGCAGACATGTAATTAATGAGAGAGTGAAAAGAGGGATTGGGAAAAAGGTTTAGATTTGGGTCTCCCCCAAATTTGGGTAAAAAAAGGGTAAAACTCAAAATGGGTAGGAAAATGAGTATTGCAGTGGAGATGAATTTTTATGGCTTTTTACTCAAAATTTTGGCCTCGGTAAAAAAAATTGGTAAGTATTGATGATGCACTTAGGCCATCTCTAATCCTTATCCATTTTAAGACCTAAATTCAAAATTTAGGTAAAAATTACAAAAATCCATCTCCAATGCATGACCCAAATGTGTACCTATTTATTTTCTCAAATGAGAGACAATCCATATCCCTCCCTATTAGAGCAAGTCCATCTCTTACCCTTTTTTTCCCTCAAATTTGAGTAAATTTTTTGGTTAAAAGCTTGATTTGGTATTGAGAGCTCCAGTCCTACACCCAATTTTTACCCAATCCAGTTCATCTACCACCATCACAGCCAATCACCGCTGCTGTCTACCACCATACCAAGTCACCTCCGTCACCAAGATCGCTGTTGTCGATCTCTGAGCACCTCAGGTCCCTCCCTCCCTCTATTTCCTTCTATAACTTGGATGAAGAACCAAATCTGGGTTTACAAACTCAGATTTCACGATCTAGGGTTTATAACTCGAACTTGTTAAATCACACCCCACACCAGACGACCGCCGCCGCCGATCTTTGTCAAAACTTCATCCACTTTTTCCAACCACCGCCGTCCGCCGGAAACAGCTGAACACCACTAGAAAACTCGCGTGACCACCAATCACCACCATAATATAGCCGTTGGAAATTTGGGTTTGGTTTTGGTTCTCCCTTGATTTGGGTTGAGAAAAGGGTTTCTCTTGATTTGGTATGGAAAAGGGTAAAGGATTGGAGGAGAGATTTGAGGGGTTTTACCCAGATTTTGAATTTGAGTTTGGTTCTGAGTCAGGACTAGACCTGCTCTTATTTCAACATATAGTTTGAGAGAGAGACCTTCGCTGGCATAACTGCCGAATTTTTGTTGGAGCAACGTAAACTCTTTGATTGGTTGCCATGAGCAATCCAAACCTTTTTGACCAGTCGCCAGAACTTCGCCGAAACTTCTTCGGAGCAACATAAGCCCTTTCCATTTGTCACCGGAGTTTCGCTGGAATTGCTGAGTATCACCGGGGTGATCCTGTCCGCTCTCTTATTTACATGTATGCCATTGAATGTTATCAAAATAGTAATAAATTAGATCAAAATTAGGGTTTTTCATTCGAGATACATCCACTCAAATTGAGATCAGCCCGACTATCTGTACGGATGCACGCGTACGCAATCCGCATGCATCTTAACTGTCCATTTCACCAAATCAATGGTTTGGATTTTAATTACTTTTTGACTGGTCAAAGAGTTTTCTTACTGGTGAAAGAGTAAATAAAATCCGGATTATCGAAAATGCTTTTGGACGGTTAAAATATACCGTCCGTGCATCGTACGTACACGCACTTGTGTCCGCGTGGAATTTTTGAATTGAGATTTTACTCAAAATTTAACTGGGAAAAAAGAAAAAAAAGAAAGAAAGATAGTCAAGGGCCGGAGATGGTCGTACAAAAAATTGTCCCAAGGACGACTGTCTAGAACGAGAACCCCTCCGATCTGTTTACCTGGAAAACTCGGAACCCTTCCCTTACTAAAAAAATCTAGTCGGTCTCTCTAGCTTCCTCAACTCGTCCTCTTTCTATAAATCTGCTATCCACAAAATTCTCTGGAGAAACTTCCAACTGTACACATTTTTCTTCTTGAGAGAAAATTTCACTATCCATGGAGCTGGCTCCATCGACACTCGGGGGATTTGGTTGTTCCCGCGTGAGATTTCACACCTCCACTTCCACTTCTACTTCTGGACAACATCTTCCTTCTCTCTCTTCCGTCAGATTCCCCCCAAGTCGTAAAAGGCCACCGTCTCTCGGTTATACATTTGCAGGCAAGTCTTCTCTTTCGGTCGTTTGAACTTCACCGCTTTTCTGTTGATGACTTGTGTGTTGAACGAATACCTCGTACATACATAATACGTCGAAAAACGACGTTGTCTGAGCTTAATTACCGAGAAAAAGAAACCAAATCGGTGTTGAATTTGGTTCAGGTTGTTCCCGTCTGCAAAAAAAAAAAAAAAGCTTTTGATAAGTAAACCATTAAGTGCGAATGGAAATTAAACCTGGTTGAATCACTTGGATTCGGTAGCATTATAGACTTGTGTCCGTTCCTCGACACCTATTCCGATGATTAGTGTGTCATGACACTTCCTTTTGTGACTATTCGTAAGAGTTCATTTGTTTTGTAGTTGATTGATTATGGAGCTTAGGATGGGTTTTTCCGTACATCTTTTGTGTAAGAGTCCTTTCATATGACGTAGTACAAATACGAGTCGCTTTGCCTGCCCACTGATTGTCGTGTTGCTTTGAGGAATTCGGATCAGTATATTCCGGAGAGATTGGTGTTCAACGATACCGTAAGCAACGTAGTGGGAACGAGTCTGTCTTAAGGACTAGTGCTACTATTAGCCAAGATCATTTTTCCTGCGAGTTCCTGGTTCTACCTATTTTTGGTTTTAATGGTTTTGGTTCATTGCTTTGGCATCACAGTAACACAAAAAGGGTATGCACTGCATGACATTAGCTCAAAAAGTCTTCTCTGTTGGTTGTTTGGATTTCACCGCTTCTGTTGATGACTTATTCTCCGTTGTTTCGTTGCTGAGAAATGTAACTGTGGAACGAAAATGTCCTATATATGTAGAAAACAACAATGTTTGTATTTAATTACCGATAAAAAGAAATATAATATTGAACTCGGTTAAGTTGATTTCTTCCTATTCTATGTAACATATTACACTCCATTGTGCTCAATTATCTTATCAGATAAACAAATTGTTTGAACTGGTTTACTTTCACTGTGATGCTAACACTTACCCATTGGCGAGGAAGTAATGCTAAAACTTCGGTACACATTTCTTTCGTTTCATTACACTTTCGCATATTTATGTTTAGTACCTGGATGTTCCGGCACCTTTTTGTACCTTAAGGTCCTTAACACTGCCTAATATGGCCGGTGGTCAGCGTTACTTTAATTTTGGAAATGCCAGAATTAACATTACCGAGCTTCAGTTTTTCAATACTTGTCTTCTTACCACTGGAAGGAGTTATTCGCTTATTTTTTTATTAGTTAATTCTTGTTAAGAAAAAAACCTAGAACAAAAGGCCAAGAGAATATCGTCCAGTCCTAACTAAGCCAGAACTAATTCAGGGAAAAAACAGAAATGACTACTTCCTAAGAACCTGCTGGGAGCAGCTCATAACAAAGCCACATAAAAAACGACTAAGCCCAACCCCTAGCGGAAACTGTCCAAGAGACAACACCTTAACTACTTCCTATGAACTCACCAGGTAAACTCCTCCAGTCCTCCAAGCTGGCAAAGCATCCCTCATATCCCTGTTAAATCCTAGCCAGAACCCCCTTAGCATCAATGTTCATCAATTCATAAATTCTGCAATTACTTTCATACCAAATGTGGTGAATGGTTGCTGCGAAGGCTAGCTACACCACACCTGCCTGCCTTTGTAGTTCTGGCTTATCCTATCAACGGCTTTGGGAAGACGCCGAAAGCTTCCAAGCACGCCACACTTCCCAATGTCCTTTCCCAAATTGAGCTAGAGAAAAGACATAGGATGCACCTTCCAAACAAAATAAGGTTATGAGACGCCAGGCCATTAGAGCATAGGATGCACCTTTCATCTGCAATAATTACCCACCGCAGAAGCCTATCTCTGGCAAAAATGCTTCCCAAGATTTCCATCTACAAGTTTAAGGAGGAACATTCTCAGGAACCGTACCACTTCATCCCAAGACACTGCATGTGGTCTCACTATTCTAATGGTTTCCCAGACAGATTTAGAGGTATATGCCCTAGTAGTTGTAGGAATCCAACTCATTGTATCTTCTCTATCTTCATGCAGAATCAAGTTACCTGGAGTTTGATTGATTTCTCCTGGGTTACTTAGTTCCTAGTCCTAGGCCAATTCCACATCTCAATATGTGATTGAAGACACTTTAGCTGTGTGAGATCTGGCAAGGTTATAGACCCTCCTCTCCCCATATTCTTGGAATAGATGCCGCCAAGATTCTAGTTGTCTAACTAAAGAAGGTGTTATCCAAAAGGCAACCTAGGCGCGGGAGAGAGATATCACACAGAGATATAAATAGCAAAGGTTGCTAACGATTATGCCCAAATAAAAAATCACTAATTGAATGAGAAAAATAAATAGCAAAGAAAATAAATAAATAATTCGCACAATAAAAATAAAGGAGTTATGGGAGGGAGATATCACACAGAGATGTATAGTGGTTCGGTCTGTGCTTTGTCCACTGGCCTAAGGAGTTGTCGTTTTACTAATCAAACAACCAGTTTCTGGTGCCAATTAAACCTTACAACAGCAACGCTAACTTTCCTGAGGAGTTAGCCGAACCGCTAGATTTTATCTCCTAAACTCTAAGATCACTCAGAACAAAACCCAGTTCTGTAGTAGCTTAGTAAGAATTTTTGCTAACTCTCAATACAATACTGGCAAGAATTTGTAAAGTGGAAAAATCTCTCTCAAAGAATAGATACACAAATTTTGTTCCCAAAGCTCTCAAAAGATATATGAAATGAAGTATGATTGCTCTGTATTTCTAATGCTCTCAAATAATAGATACACAAATTACGTTTATATTGCAATTAGAATTGGAGTTGGGCCAAAGAATTTTGAATTTAATACACATGAGCTGACCAAGGAATGGATTTAACCCTTAAACATTTGATTTTCATGAGCTGATGAGAAAATATTTTACAAAGGCCAAACTTATAAAGATTTTATCAATATCAATAAGTCAAATTTTAACACTGATTTTAAGAAATCATTTTTGTCATAAAATTCAATCAAAATCAATTATTTCTAACAGAAAGGTAGACTGACTAATACCAAACCCATACTTCATAAGCGGTTGTGCCCTACCTTCTAAGATTTTAAATCTTTCTAACGTTCCAAGAAGCATTTTAAATGATGTTTTGTTTTCATGTCCATTTGGCCCAGAGGCAGAGAGTATCTCAATTATTACGAACAACCCACAAATGTCTCGTCATTGAGGCCTATGAAGCACCGATACCCTAACTTCTTGCTGTATCACTGTCGTATGCTTCAAGGACACAAATGCTGGAACAGGTATCGGACACGCCACAATAAATTTGATTCCTTTTGAGCAGGGGACATTCCGGGAACACATGGGGACATCAGTGTCTCAATTTGGACATAGATGAAAGTATGTCATGGATCAATTTATAATATTAAAAGCTTATTTCGGGGTTATGATATTCCAAAAAATATGAGGAAATAAGTACAACTAAATGAATTATGACCAAATAAAATCCCTGTTCCACTTGGGAGGTAATATTTTGAAAATGAGACAATGAGACATAAAAAAAAAAGATAGCAGTAGTTTTAGTCTAGGAAGCCCGCGCACGGGAAACGGCAAAAATAAGAAAAAGTAGAGTACGGGTATGGCATGGGTACGTTGTTTAATATGATAAATTTTTATATATGTATCATAATCTGCACACATAATTTTTGCCATGTCCCCTATCGTGTCCTTTTCCCAATTATTTATAACTTTTGTGTCCCATATCTGTATACGTGTCCGTGTCCGTGTTTGTATCGATATCCGTGCTTCTTAGATTGAGGTTCTATTCCGATTCTTCTGCAATCTGAAGCCAAGCCCTCTGTCCTTATTGGGTAAGGGATTGTTTTGGCTAATTGCTACTTTATTTTTCCTTGTTCTTTTTCTTTAATTTGCTTTCAATTGGAAATATAATTGAACCATGTATCAGTTGATTGTTAGGACAAATGAACTGTTGTCATACTTGTGAGATCGTCTCAGTTTATATTTTTCTTTTCCCAGGGCCTTTTTGTCTAAGTTCTTCCTGATTATGGATTTTGTGAAGTTTTTTACTTGTTCTGTCAAATGTGGTAATGGGCAAATGTGGTAATGGGCTAAATGCATTCTCTTCTGGTAATCCTAGTGGTTTTGTGCATACATGATTCACCCCCTTTAAGGTAGTTATTTCTTTAATGTCATTTGTGGTTTAGAAATAAATAAAATACACTACTCTTTTCACATCGTATTATCAACATTAGAAATTTTTCTAGAATGATGGTCATTGTGTGGTTATTAGTATCTCTTTGCATTTACGGTCTTTATGTGCTTTTTGGAAAGATTTTAGTAATTTTGAAAGCCACTTATTTCTCTTAGGGGAAAGCCCAACTATCTGGTAACCATCTTGTCTTGCTAACGATTAAGAAACTCAGGTGTATGGCATCAAATGAACCTATCTTTGGTTGGTTAACTTATGACCCCCTTCAAGTGCTTGTTCATGCTTGTAAAATTCTTTTGGAAAAGTCTAGAGAATAAGTTACTAACTAATGTACTAAATGTGCATGTGACAGGCTTTTAGTGGATGAGCCTACCCATGTATTGCAAGAAGCATTGATGTTGTGTTGCCATTTGTACATTTAGTTTACTAGTTTGTAAATTATTTAGTGTCTGTAGCATTGCTCAATTCTATTTGAGTGTTACTCTCTCGTTATTAAGGCATATCTTCTTGCATGACGCAGGACGTTATTAGTACCATAAGCAAGTTCTGACTCGTTGTGATTTTGCGATACTAGGTTGTAACTTCGTAGGTGATCAAGTTAGGCTGCAGAGGTCTTCTCTTGGAGCTGTAGGCGCTGATTCAAATACCATACGTAATATTTGTACCGAAGAACGGGTGTCACCTTTTGATGCATCAGATTCTGCATTTGAAAATAGAGAGCAGACAAAGAGTAGTGAGAAGAGGGACGTGAATGATGACATTGAGGGCATGAATGGTGATAAAATGACTCGAGTTTGTGACAAGCTAATTGGCGTTTTTATGGTTGACAAGCCCAATCCCACAGAATGGAGAAAGTTGCTTGTAATTTCCAGGGACTGGATTCATATCCGTTCTCACTTCTACGAGCGTTGCCAGGACCGAGCAGAGAGTGAGGATGATCCTGAGATGAAACATAAGTTATCACTGCTTCGAAGGAAGCTGAAAGAGGTGCTATTTTATATACATGATGACGTATGAACACACATTTGTTCGCAAATGCGATCTACTAAGCAATTGAAATGTGTGGTGATTATTTCCTATTGTTGCTTTCTTTTTTCCTTTTCCTCTGTTTGCTGGTTGTGCAAATTTTTAGCTCCGAATTTGTAGATCATCCTTTTAGTGGTGCAGTTTTATCTGGCCTTTGTTGCTAGATAGGCCCCATTTCGATTGGGGCATATTTTTAGTCCTTTTGTACGCATGTTTTTTTTGGACTTTGGAGGCATGGGTTGTCGGTGCCATTTGCCACCTCAGTTATGGTAGAGAAACCCTTCTTTTCTCTTTGGGGTGCTGTGGTGTTTTAGCTTTCTAGGACAGTATTGACTGTCGCGTTCATTCTTTTCTTTTAGGTTGCCTGGGGTATGCCTGTTGACTGTTGTATGCCTGTGTTGTTTTTTCTTGTATGTGACTGCTGTTTACTTTTCGAAAAGTTCCTATTTATGTGGACTAAGGATGATTTTCTGAGATCAGGATGGAAATGGCAGGGAAGTTCTCTTCTTTTGGACGCCAGATAAATGGATGACTGCCACCAAAAATGAAATAAAAAGCTAAACGAAAGCTAAATTGATGATCATCTTACTCAATATGGATCACATTTAATGAATATGTCTTAATATGCAATTTCCTTTCACCTTTTCTTGCCAATGGAACTTCTTTTAAGCTACATCATCTTGAATCAATCATTCTGAGGCTGGGTGTGGCCTTTTGAGGTTCATGTTGTTTGAGCTATTGTTTGGGGGAATTCACATGGAATCTTTTTTGCCTCAGGTTGATGAAGATATCCAAAGACACAATGAACTAATCAAATTGATCAAAGGGGCACCATCTGAGATTGGAACGATTGTTGCCAGGCGTCGTAAAGATTTGACAAGGGAATTTTTCGTTCATTTTAACACCGTAGCAGAATTCTATTGTGGAAGTCCAACTGAACAAAATGGTGAGACTAAACTAAGTACTTCTTGCTTTTCAAAAAATAAAAAGTTAAGTGCTTGTTGAGCTGTTGGGGTTCTTTCCTGTTCAAATATCTTGTCTCAAGTCCTTGTTGTCTCTGTAGTCTGGAGATGGAGTCATTAGTTGTTGGAGCTGTTGCTGAGCGACCATGTACGGGTTTAACTTTTGTTGCATTCAATATGCTACGATAATAAGACTACTCGGCATTTGTAGATTTCCTATTATTGGGAAATTAACCGAGTCAATCCTTCATTCCGTTGACCAAAAAATGAAGGGAAAAAAGGTGAAGAATGATAGGCTAATAACTCTCGCTTGTCCAGTTCTGGCCTGATCAAGCGGGCACATAAGCCAGCGGCTACCTGGGCTGGGCATAGAACTGCTCTCCGCTAATTTGTCTCATTATGTTGATGCACTAATTATGTCTCTGTTTTCGTGAATGACTAGGCTGTAGAATGGTATCTGTGATTAACATTGGAAAGTGGATGACACTGTTTCACTAATACTGTCTGCGATTTCATGAATGAGTAGATTTGGCAAGACTTGGAGACACGTGCTTGGCTGCGGTACAAAATTATGACAAGGCATCTCAGACTCAGAGTATTGAAGCTCTGAATACTGCAGAGTTGAAATTTAAAGACAATTCTCCTTCTGTAGGCGCTGATTCAACTACCGTACGTAATATTCATACAGAAGAAAGGGTGTCACATTTTGACGCATCAGATTCTGCATCTGAAAATGGACAGCAGACCAAGAGTAGTGAGAAGAAGGATGCATATGTTGACATTGAGGTCTTGAGTGAGGATATGGCTCGACAATGTGACAAGCTAATTGACTTTTTTATGGTTGACAAGCCCAATCCCAGAGAATGGAGAAAGTTACTAGCTTATTCAAGGCAATGGATTTATATCCGTCCTCACTTCTTCAAGCGTTGCCAGGACCGAGCAGAGAGTGAGGATGATCCTGGGATGAAATTTAAGTTATCGCGGCTTCGAAGAAAGCTGAAAGAGGTGCTATTTTACATACATGATGATGTATGCACACACACATTTGTTTGTAATGTCAATCAAATAATCAATTGTAATGTATGGTGATCATTCCTATCATTGCCTTCTTTTTCTATTTTCCTCTGTTTGCTGGTGGTGCAAAATTTTTAGCTTCTGAATTTGCAGATCATCCTTTTAGTGGTGGAGTTTTGTCTGGCCTTTGTTGCTGGATAGGCCCTGTTATGTTGGGGGCATATTCGTAGCCCTTTTGTACATCTGCTTGGTTTGGACTTTAAAGGCATGGGTTATCGGTCCCATTTACCACCTCAGTTATGTTAGAGACACCCTCCTTTTCTCGTTGGAGTACTGTGGTGTTTTAGCTTTTCTAGGACACTAGTAAGTTTCGCTTTCATTTTCTTTTCTTTCGGGTTGCCTTGGGTAGGCCTTGGGTATGCCTTTTGACTGTTGTATACCTGTGTTGTTTCTTCCTGTATATGAATTGTTTACTTATCAAAAATGTTCCGAGTTATGTGGAGTAAGAATGATTTTCTGAGAGCAGGATGGAAATGGCAGGGAAGGTCTCTTCTTTTTACAGACAGCGGATAAATGGATGATCACCATAAAAAGAAAAAAAAAAAAGAAGGGAAAGCTAAATTGATGACTTACTCCTCGATATGGATCACATATTGAATGAAGATGTCTGACCTTCACCTTTTCTTGCAATTGGAACTTCTTTAATTACGTCACCATGAATCAATAATGCTGAGGCTGGTGTGGCCATTTTATGTTCATTTTGTTCTGTTGTTGGTGGAAATTCACTAGGAATGTTTTTTTGCCTCAGGTTGATGAAGATGTCCAAAGACATAATGAACTAATCGAATTGATCAAAGGGGCACCATCGGAGATTGGAGCGATTGTTGCCAGACGTCGTAAAGATTTTACAGAAGAATTTTTCGATCATTTTTACTCCGTAGCAGAGTCCTATTACGAAAATCCAACTGAACAAGATGGTGAGACTAAACTAAGTGCTTCTTGGGCTGTTGGGTTCTTTTCTGTTCAAATATCTTCTCTCAAGTCCTTATTGTCTCTGTAGTCTGTAGATGGAGTCATTTGTTGTTGGATTGCTGCTGTGTGACCATTTATGGGTTTTTGTTCCATTCAATAGGTGTTAGATTTATAATCATGAAACGAAAAGTTTGTTCCTCTGCCCTTTTCTACCTGAAGAGTGATGTTGCCCCTTTTCTAATTTGAAGTTGATTGGAAAGGGTTACATGAATACAAGTTGAAGCTCAACTCGGTCATAAGGCATTGTCATGTGCCAACTGAAGCAGACTCCAAGTGTAGGGAGGTTTTGCTGTTTATCTTGCTATATAAAGTGATAAAGTGATTGGTATGTACGCAGTATTTTTCTAAGTTACAGGAAAAAGTTCTGGCTGTGTTCGATTTGGTAGTTTACTTTAGTTTTGTTTGTAGGGGTAATGAGTGGAGAGAGAAATAGGGTAACGATTGGAAATAGGGGTAATGAGTGGAAAGAGATAGAGAGAGAAATGAGAATAATAATTGAAAAGTGGAGTAATGATTGGAGAGAGAAATATGGTAATGATTGGAAACTAAACTAAAACGTGTAAATGAACACAGCCTGTAATTATGGAATTTTAGTACGATTAGATTTACTGATGTGAGATCATAGGAATGAAAAGTTATTGAGGAAAAATTTGAATTGAAACGTTTCGTACAAAGCTGAGTTTATTAAACTTTTCTTGAATTTCGAGTTTGTGAAGTATAATTTAGGAAATATAATTTAGGGTTTCCGTTTGTTAGGGCTTTAATGTTAGGAATTAACATAATTTAGGAAAGTTTAATGTTAGGAATTATAATTTAGGGTTTCCAATAGTTAGGTTTCAATCAATTTGTTCCTTTTATGTTATTAGGGTTTTCCTAGGGTTAATAGGATTAGTTTGTTTCCTTTTATGTTATTAGTGTTTTCCTATGGTTAATAGGATTAGCTTATATAAACCACCTTCATCAACTGTAATTGTCTAAGCTTTTGCAATGTAGTAGTAATAAGAAAGTACGTTCGTTTGGTTTGGTAGTACTAAGTTTGTTTTCTCCTCTTTCCTTAGAAAGTTCACATGGTATCAGAGCCATAAGATCTAGGCCTGTGGGATATTCGCTCCCCGGCGGGGGGCTATGCCTCGTCGCCATCCGCCGGGCACTCATCGCATCTATTCATGGAGCACTGTTCATCGCAGTTATTTGTTCATTGAAGGCACTGTTTATCAGAAGGCCACTGTTCATGGTAGTTGATTCGCATTAGTTAATTTGTAGTATGATTTGCAGTAGTTTATCGGCATTGGCATCGGCATCGGTATTGGCAATGGTTTGGCACCTATTGATCGGCATCGGCATCAGTATTGGCAAACTCACGATGCTTCGCATCACGAGTTTGAGATGGGGGGGGGAGTAGTATAATTTAGGGTTTCCATTTGTTAGGGCTTTTGTTGCTTTATCTTTTATGTTTGGGGTAATTTTGTCCTTTTATGTTATTATGGTTTTGCTAGGGTTAATAGGATTAGCCTAGATAAACCCCTTCATTAGTTGTAATTGTTTAAGCTTTGCAATGCAAAGAAAGTACGTTTGGTTTGGTAGTACTACGTTTGTTTTCTTCTCTTTCCTTAGAAAGCTCACAGAGTCTACCCAGTAATCTGCAATGCCTGAGTTGTGAATGCATGGAACATACGTTTGTTTTGAGTATTGGCAGGAGCAATAACATAAATGCATAGAAAAAACACTTAAAGCACCTTATGTACTAACAGGAATGGGAGTGAAGATAATGCTAGTCTTCAAAGGTACAAACTGTAAAAATAATCTCACGCGTTAATAAGACATGATAATGAGAATAATGATGTCGGCATTCATAGCTTGCTCTCTTGTTCTTGGAAAATTAACCTAGTCAATCCTTCATTCTGTTCACCAAAAATGGAAGGAACAAAAGGTGAAGAATGATAGGCTAATAACTCTCGCTTGTTCAGTTCTGGCCAGATCAAGCGCGCACGGAAGCCAGCAGTTACCTGGGCTGGGCATAGAACTGCTCTCCTCTAATTTGTCTCATAATGTTGATGCACTAAATTATTTCTCTGTTTTCGTGAATGAGTAGGCTGTAGAATGGTATCTGTGATTTGTATCAGAAAGAGGATGACACTATTACACTAATACAGTCTTCGATGTCATGTATGTGTAGATTTGGCAAGACTTGGAAACATGTGCTTGGCTGCGGTACAAAATTATGATGAGGCATCTCAGAGTACTGAAGCTCAGAATACTACAGAGTTGAAATTTAAAGACATTCTCAGTTCTCCTTCTGTAGATGTTGCGTGCCAAAAGATAGACAATTTAGCTCAGAAAAATCAACTTGATTCGGCATTGATGCTTACGGGCGCAAAAGCTTGGTCAACTGCCAAGGAGTCGAGCATAGGAAAAGATGAGGTAAACAGATTTCCTTACGAATGGCAAGAATATCGCCTGTTTCCATTCGTTAATTTGCCCAGTGTGGTTCTTTCTTGGCAATGCGCGGCAATTGATCATGGTTGAAAAGATCTTGTTTTACATCTTCATTATCAAGTCGTATGAATATAGTGAAGGATGGAGACTATGCATGTGGATGATGGGTTTTATTTTTTACTGAAGTCATCGTGAAGAGATATCATAAACTGTGGACTTCAATCAGGTTTACCAAAAGAATTCGGAAAATAGATTGTTTATGGTTAATACATTCATAAATTTGTTGAGGATCAAACAAAAATGTAATAAACCTCATCAATTTGTTTGGAGACGAAGAAATACTCAAAAGTCATTTCACTCACACATTACTGTGAACATTGAGTATATCACACGGAAAATGTTGCTTTTTCAGCCATCATAATTTCTCTCTTTTGTGGTGCAGGCTAAAGATATGATGTATCATTTGTACATGACTGCAATAAATAACTTTCAGAAGCAGATGCCCAAGGAGGTTAGGATAGTTAACTATCTTCTCACGATTAAGGATCCCGAGCGGCTTTTGTGTGCCCTAAATGATGCGTTCACCCCAGGAGTAGAAATTGAAGGAGAGGATTCGGACTCCGTGTACACGTATGTATATCAAACTTTTCTTTGATTAATTTTTTTGTAGGAACAATGCCTTCAAGTTATAGATTGTCTTCTTTGAATGGTGAAAACCAATGTTCCAATCTAAGAAGCAAGTACATTTCAAAGAAGGTTGCGCATCTTGTCCGACACCCACTCTCTTTGGACGCTATTTAACACCATGTGTGACACTTGTCTGAGCTTGTCATCTTATCTCCTTATGTTTTTAGGACCAGACACTCCTCAGACACTTGGATTTGAGATTAGGACACTTTTTGGACACTTGAAATGCACACTTTCGTCACTTAGGAACACAGGAAATTCACTCTTTCGATACCAAGAGATACATTTACATGCATCACTTGGTCTTTTAGGTTGTATAACACATGAACTTATTAATTTACATAGTGTTAAGTTACATTTGTCCTGATCTACTGATAGAATATTCATCTATGTGACATGTAAGAATATGTAGTATGTACTTTATTTCCAATGTTTACTTGGGTCTCAAGCTTCCATATTTTGCTGTTGAATACTCATGATGTGACAGTTTCTGCTCAATGGATGTTTTCCTGTCTTAAATATATCCTTTTTATATATCAATCCATTCTGAAAACAGTAATTCATTGATTAGTAGGGTTTTCCTGGCTGGATCTAGGGATAGGAATGAGGTGAGTTTCACTCGTCCTGTCCTCGTGCCGATTTCCAATGGGGAATGGTTTTAGCCCCTCATTTTGGTACAACATGGGGAAGGGGTTTCTCCGCTGATGAAATATGCTTCCTCAATGATGCCAAGATTTGTAATTTTTTATGTTATAATGTGATCTTCTTAATTTTATGCTTTAGAGTTTTAAAGAGTCTATATATAATATTGCAGTCTTATCTTTGGAGGAAGAGACCAAGATGTGAGAAACCGTAGTGTTTGTTTGGTGGCTGTGGGTCTATGTTTCCTTCCCCTATCCTCCTCCCTTACCTCTTTCTCTCCTTGTGTGGTTCAAGGCCCCCTTGTATTCTAGGGTTTCATCATTATATCATTCACACATCTATGTATGCTATTATATGAATGGGAACTAAAGAAAGGGAAGGCTCTAATTGTAAACATGCAACACCACGCATACGTTAAGTATATTCATCATCATATCATCCACACAAGTATTTCAACCAAAAGCATTTCGTGATTTGTGTCTTTCTAACCAATAAGCCATCATCCATCACACAAAAAATATGACTTTCCCTAGTTTTAATTAGATCCTACTATTTCGTTTATCACCCAATTTGATTTCCTGGTGTCCGAGACGGTTCAAAGCATTTTTTAAAGTGTCCCGGATTGTCCAAATGGAAAGTGTTTGAGAAAAAATAGGACACTTTGAATAGAGGTGTCAAACGGGTGGGTTTAGGGTAAATTTGGGTGGGCTGTATATGGATTGGGTCTTTAATGGGTCATTGACCCATTTGCAACCCATTTAGTTAGATGATTATTACCCATAGCCAATATGATGACACGACCCATTTATAAAAAGTGAAACCCAACCCTCCTATAACCCAACTATATTCCATAGTTACAATTATATATCCGATATGGTTTAAACATGAAAAAAATTCATTTGGTGCTAATAACTTTGGGTGACGGTAGTAATTTTGGGGTGGTGTTAGTAATCTTGTGGGTGGCAGTGAATTTGGGGAGATTGTAGTAAAAGGTGGCATTAGTAATTTTTTAGTAAGTTGTTGTATATGAATAGCTTATTGGGCTTTGTAGAACAAACACTTCGTCTAAGGCCATGTACTTGTGTTAGATACTAACACTCTCTTTAGACACGTGTCTCACACGAAAGGAAATGTCCTATTTTTCTCTAACTTTTTTTTAGTTTTGACACTCCGAAGACACTCTAGAAAATGTCCTATTTTTCTGAACTTTTTTAAGTTGGGACACTCTAAAGACCCGACACTCTTAGGTTTTGTTCGTTTTGGGTTTCAAGACCGGTTTTTTCAATCATTACTCACATTTCTCTCCAATCATTACCCCTATTTTCAATTATTATTTTTATTTCTCTCTCTCTCTCTCTCTCTCTCTCTCTCATCATTACCCATATTTCTAATTATTATCCTCATTTCTCCCTCCAATCATTACCGTAAAAACCAAACCTAAAACCCAAACCAAACACAACCTTAGGACACTGGCAATACATGTCGCGGTTGTTTAAATAAAATAGTAGACTCTTGGTAACGATTAAAAATTGTCTTTCTTATTTGTGTGATAGATGATAGTTTATTAAATAAGACACACATAGATGATGAAACCTTTTGGTTGGAATACTTTGTGAATGATGTGACGATAGGTACGATGGTGTTACAGAATTGTAGTCAGGGCATCCCCAACAGTCTAAACAGATTTTTAGCCAAAAATGCTAGTGAACAGTGCACATTTTTCATTTTCACTACCCACATCTTTTTCAAAACTCCAACAATGCTATCTATTTTACCTATCATCTGTTAAAATATTTTTTTTTTCCATTCCAGAATTTTGGTCCGAACCAATAGAAGAAATAGAAAGAAAGGTGCGGGCTGGAAAAGATTAAACAAATAGAAGGGTGGTGAATAGTGCCTTGGCAGATTCACTTGGATTTATTACTGTAGGTGAAACTTTTTACCTAGGTCTAACAATCCAACCCAATATTGAATATATGAAATTGTGTAGTGAAAAAATAATTTTTAGGTTGTAGGCTCCTCTTTTTTTTTTGCATATAAAACTTTTACATTGTTAATTTTTAATTTAACATTGTCAATTATTAATTTACCACTGAATTTGAATTTAGACAAAAACTGTCATTGTTAATTGTGAATTTAACACTGTTAATTGTGAAGTTAGTGAATTGTTAATTTAACATTGTGAAGTGTTAATTTCACACTGTTAATTGTGAATTTAGATAGAAATTAAGGCCCTGTTTGATAACTGTTATAGATTTGGGTGGATTTGTAATAAGGTGGGATTATGATTGGGATTCGTAGTGAGTAGGAATGTAGGATTAATAGTGAGGTTGTTAGTCTACCTTCCGTGTTTGTTTCACGTGGGATTAGATGATGGGATTGAGAATATCATGTTTGTTTGCACAAGTAGGATGGGAATTAAATAATAAAATTTCCATATTTACCTTTGAAATCTATGTTTGTTTGCACAAGTAGGATGGGAATTAAATAATAAATTCCATATTTACCCTTGAAAACTTGAAGGCACAAATGTATCACAAGTGACAGAAACCTAGTCATACTATTTTCTGAATCAATTTCTAAAGTACATAAATACTAATGAAGGAACTAATATGTACATATATATGTCTGCATATGCGCGCGTGTTCATATTTATACACAGACTTTTTATCCCTTCTAAAATAAAAAAGATGCATTCATATTTGCAAATCGACTACTGATTACGATTTTGGGGGAGATCAATTAGTTGGTTTTAAATTGATCAACAGTAGCAACGATGCTGGCGCTGAACAGATTAGCTGGTTTCAGTATCGATCGACCTCGCAGCGGTGCAATGGGCGGTGGTGGAAGACGGTGATGGATGGAGAAAGAAATGTTTTTTGATTTTGATACAGAGAGGAGATAGAGAGAGGAATAGATTTGTCTATAGATAACACAAACATGGACATTTTCGTATTTGCACTTTTTCATGGGCCGGATAGGATTAACAATACCTAGTCTCCTAGGTATTATGAATCGACCCTAGTGAGGGGATTGAGTGTCCCTTCGACTTCATAGTCCAGCCACAAAATGTCAAGCCAAACACTGGATTGATGGGCCCACCGGCTTGCTAGTCCAATCCCAAGTGTGTGGAGGGTTATGAAGCACTGGCACTTCTAGAGGTCACCGTATCCCCATGTCCACCACGTGGCGTGTCCCTTAAATTAATTATTTTTTGGAGGGGGACACGGCATGGACACTCGTGTCCCACATATTCACTCTCTGACTTCACAATCTCTCCCACCCTCTCGCTGTATACATGTGTGCATAATATATATAAATACATGTGTATGTATGTATGTATGTACTTGTAAATGCTCGATGTATATATCTGCCATAGAAAACATCGAACGATACTTTGTGGAAAATTCCAAAAATGATCTATTTTATTTCCAAAAAGATTGAGCTTGAAAAAGAATTAATTGATTTTTTTGGAATAGTTTAGACCACCAAGGTTTAAAATTGTAAAAGCATATTCTTTCAAAGTTAGAGATTTCCCAAATATACTAAAAAACAAGACGCAATTACAAAGTCTTTTGGGAATTCTAAATTATGGAAGAAATTTTATTAAAAATGTTTCAAAAAATGGAACTCCTTTATTAGCTATAAAGCTGACATTAGAAAGGTTCACAATTTATCTTGCACCAGAAGACTTTATTATTAGAACAAACAATAAAGCTGTAAGAGATTTTTTGATTAATAAAAAATTTATTGATCAAGGCTGACAATTAAGTTGGTAGAACACCTTAAATGAGCTAATAATTTTATTGCAGATTTTTTAAGTAGACCTTTTAGTACTTGCAGATAAAAATAGCTTACACAGCTGTGGCAGATAAAGGCAAACAACCAGAGCAATGAGATTGGGTGACAATTGCCAAAAAGGCACAACCCAAAGGAGATGGTTAATTACAACATCCAAAACTACTATGTGTCCCTAGGCGACTTCTCTACTCATTGTCAATTGGTTTTGAGTTGGATGCTTTTTCTACTCATTGTCTTCGGCGGCTTTTGGACAAAATTCTCTTAATTGGTTGCCCCGTTGTTTATGGCTTAAGCGTACCTTGTTTCGTTGTTCGTTGATCCTATGTTATGGATCCTTTGTTTACCTCTCCACGTGCGGGTTATGGGTCGCAAGTGCGGAAGAGTGTCAGAGCTTGTCCCACATTGGTTAATTACGACCTCCAAAACTTATATAAAAGCTTGGGCAGCCTGCCTCTCCACTCATTGCTGATTGGTTTTGAGTTGGATGCTTTAACACATACGATTGAATACGTAAATATCTTGTAACACCTGTGTCCAACGTGTCATATCCTCTAATTTTTTAAAATGGGTGTGTCAGAGTTTCGTTGTCTTGTCCGTATTGTGTCGCGTGTCCGGTCGGCGCTACATAGCTATTGAGCAGTAAAGGTTACCCATTTAAGTTTAACTAACACATTTAATCTCATTTAGGATGAGTCAAATTGGGTTATGACCCATCATGGCCCATCTCCTAAGTGGGTTGGACTTGAGTGAATTGAAAGTGGGTGGGTTTGGGTGGCTTTATGGGTTTTGGGTTAATATTGCCACCCTTGACTTTGAAGATGATACATAATACGTATCCCGATTTAAAAACCTCACTGTCAAGACACTTGTCCAAAGAGTGTCAGTGTCTGAAGTGTCCAACCCTCATACGTGACCTCCGACGAAGTGTCTGTAGTACATAGGCAACAACACTACAAGTGACAAATTAATAAGCTAGTTCAAACTCAGAAGAATTTAATATCACTAATGGAGGTGTTTTCCCATTTACATGAACAATTAGTAAAATTTCTAATTAAGAACCAAGTGCCTAAAAATGTACACAACAACAACTAGGGGTGGATCTTGTTTGTAGTGTAATATTTACTACAAATAAATTGGTAAGTTATTATAAATCTATTTGGGGCGGGTAATGGGGCCGGTATTACGTAATGTAATACCAACCCAAAATTCTAGAAGTAGATATTCAGGATACAGACCCAACAGTGTTTCTCTCTCTAGAATTTGAACCGTTTGGGCGACTCTCAGGAGATCTCTCTGCTCGGGGTGTATTCCCTCTTCCTCCTCCCCCTGGGCTCTCTTCTTCTTCCCCCTTTTTCTTTTTTCTTCTTTTCCCCCTTTCCTTTCCCGTTTTTAGATCTGCTTCTCCTTGTTCGTGTTGTGTCCATTCCGTCCTTCTGCGCTCCCCTTTGTGGGCTGCTGTTGTGTCCCCCACGGGTCTCTTTTCTTGTGAGGGACTGGTTTGGCTTAACGGCGAATATGGGATCGTGGCAGCGGGTGGCGTGTCTCTTGGTCTCCCAACGGGCTATCTCTACTGAGTGATGTCGGTTCACCTTAACGGCAATGAGGGGATCTTGAGGCTTTCATTTTGGTGAGGCCGTTGATTTGGGTGCTACTGTGGTGGCTGCCAGTCTATGATGCACGGACACAGACACGGGAATTCTAAAAAAATGGGGATATGGACACGGCGGGGGACACGCCACGTGTATATTTATTTATTTATATTATATTATATTATATATATTAGAAAATACAAACAAAACATGACATCCATAAGTTCAAACATAAGTCCAAACATAAGTTCTTCAAACAAAACAAGACATCCATAAGTTCAATACATGGTTCAAAGTTTTGAGTAATTATAAATTTACCCTTGAAAAATTTAAAAATTTAAAATTGACCCCGCCGTGTCCCCATTCGTGTCCCCTACCTTCTCTCACGTGTCCCCTGCGAAAAAATTTAAAAAAAATTGGGACACGCCATGGCGCCGCTGTGTAGCCGTGTTCCATACGGCGATACGGCGCCTCCTAGAGGTGTCGGTGCTTCATAGCTGCCAGTTCTCTATTGGGTGACTTCAACTTGGCGGTGCGCGGCGGCATGTCTATCGGGTTCGGCGTTTGGTGGTTTTGTTTATGGCCATTGATGGGTTTCGGCTGAAGGTCTGGTTGCAAGGTTGGCGGCTACCGGCATGAACGGTGGTGCTGGTTTTGGCTTGGGTTAAAGATAGGTTTGGGTTTCTGCAGGTCCTTGGCGTGATTCTCGGTTTTGGCAAATGTGGAGGTGCGGGGTCGAGTTGCTGATTGATACTGGTTGTTGATTGGGATGCGGTGGCGTGGCGGCAGGGTACTTTGCGGCTTGGTGAGGGGCCTTTTTCTCCCTTTTATCCCAAGGAGGGGTCGAGGCGCTCCCTGGGGCAGTAACAGGGGCTTGTTCCTCGGGTTCCGGTGACGGTGGTGGCAACGGCTTGTCTCTTTTAAGGAGGCTGTAGTGGTGGAGGAGGTGGCGGCTTCTTGAGGGCTAATTGCTAATTAGGGTTTCTTTGGTTGGGCTTGGCCCACTTTATCTAGGCTTTGGCCCTTTGGTGTGTACTGAATGTAAATTTGGGTATCTTTAGACCCATGGGGGTGATGGGCTCTGGTCGTTTAGGTCTTCGCCTTGTTCGTGTTGCGTT
This sequence comes from Gaultheria prostrata, assembly GCA_036023075.1. Classification (NCBI taxonomy): domain Eukaryota; kingdom Viridiplantae; phylum Streptophyta; class Magnoliopsida; order Ericales; family Ericaceae; genus Gaultheria; species Gaultheria prostrata. Next base: position 13,992 of record JAXBDA010002070.1, on the reverse strand, counting down.
TGTTCCGTCCTTCTACGCTCCCCTTTACGGGCTGCTGTCGTGCCCCCTACTAGTCTCTTTTCTTGTGAGAGACTGGTTTGGCTTAACGGCGATTATGGGATCGTGGCGGCGGGTGGGGTGTGGCTCTTTGTCTCCCAACGGGCTATCACTACTGAGTGATGTCGGTTCAGCTAAACGGCAATGGGGGATCTTGAGGCTTTCATTTTGGTGTGGCCGTTGATCTGGGTGCTACTGTGGTGGCTGCCAGTTCTCTATTGGGTGACGTCAACTTGGCAGGGTGCAACGGCGTGTCCATCCGGTTCGGCGTCTGGTGGTTTTGTTTCTGGCCATTGATGGGTTTCGGGAGGAGGTCTGGTTGCACGGTTGACGGCTACCGACATGAACGGTGGTGCTGGTTTTGGCTTGGGTTAAGGATAGGTTTTGAGTTTCTGCAGATCCTTGGCGTGATTCTCGGTTTTGGCAGATGTGGAGGTGCGGGGTGGAGTTGCAGATTGATATTGGATGCTGATTGGGATGTGGTGGCGTGGCGGCAGGGTTCTTTGCCGGCTTGCTGAGGGGCCTTTTTCTCACTTTTATCCCAAGGAGGGGTCGAGGCGCTCCCTGGGGCAGCAACAGGGGCTTGTTCCCCGGGTTCCGGTGGCGGTGGTGGCAGCGGCTCGTATCTTTTTAGGAGGCTGTAGTGGCAAAGGAGGTGGCGGCTTCTTGAGGGCTGATTGCTGATTAGGGTTTCTTTGGTAAGGTTGGCGCACTTTATCTGGGCTTTTGGCCCTATGGTGTGTACTGAATGTAAATTTGGGTATCTTGAGCCATGGGGGTGATGGGCTCTGGCCCTTTAGGTCTTCGCCTTGTTCATGTTGCATCCGTTCCGTCCTTCTGCGCTCCCCTTTGCGGGCTGCTGTTGTGTCCCCTACTGGTCTCTTTTCTTGTGAGAGACTTGTTAGGCTTAACGGCGATTATGGGATCGTGGCGGCGGGTGGGGTGTGGCTCTTGGCCTCCCAACGGGCTATCACTATTGAGTGATGTCGGTTCAGCTTAACAACAATGGGGGATCTTGAGGCTTTAATTTTGGTGTGGCCGTTGATCTGGGCGCTACTGTGGTGGCTGCCAGTTCTCTATTGGGTGACTTCAACTTGGTGGGGCGCAGCGGCGTGTCCATCGGGTTCGGCATGGAGGTCGGGTTGCAAGGTTGGCGGCTACCGGCATGAACAGTGGTGCGGCTTGGGTTAAGGATAGGTTTTGGGTTTCTGCAGGTCCTTGGCATGATTCTCGGTTTTGGCAGATGTGGAGGTGCGGCATGGAGTTGCAGATTGATATTGGATGCTGATTGGGATGCGGTGGCGTGGCGGCAGGGTTCTTTGGCGGCTTGGTGAGGGGCCTTTTTCTCCCTTTTATCCCAAGGCGGGCTCGAGGCGGTCCCTGGGGCAGCTACAGGGGATTGTTCCCCGGGTTCCGGTGACGGTGGTGGCAGCGGCTTGTCTCTTTTCAGGAGGCGCGGTAGTGGCAGCGGAGGTGGCAGGTTCTTGAGAGCTGATTGCTTATTAGGGTTTCTTTGGTTGAGCTTGGCCCACTTTATCTAGGCTTTTGGCCCTTTGGTGTGCACTGAATGTAAATCTGGGTACCTTTAGACCCATGGAGCTGATGGGCCCTGGCCCTTTAGGTCCACGATTGGTTTCTCTCCAATCGATGGTTTAGGTCTTGGATTATGTAGTTGATTGGTTTCTCCTTGCCCTTTTAATCTTTGTATCTTTTTCAGTTTTCAAATGTTACTAAACTTATTTTTTGCTGTTCAAAAAAACGTAATACCAACCCAACCCAAACTAAAAAAAAAACCTACTATTACTTCCCAAACCCAAACCAGACCCGGAAAAAATATTGGGGTACTACCCCAATTGGGGCGGGGCAAATTGCCAGCCGAACTGGATCAATGAAATCTTAACTGATCTTTGGGGTACTGAATAGTCTGTATTTATAGTTTTCTGGTTTCTAAGAATATATGCACTGATAATGTTAATATGTTGGTGATTCTTCTGTTTCCCTTGGGGCCTCCTTGGATGTTAGAAATGATAAGAACGGGAAAGAGCAATAATCTTTTACCTTTTTTGGCTGAATACAAGAGTAGATAAGTGGTGAGCAATGAAGAAAAATGGTCGGTTTTTACTGATCCATTTTGTTTCTCACCAGATTTGGTCAGAAGGTCCAATCCTTTATGTTCTCCTCCTTTTAGTTTCTGTCCTTTTCTTGTTCTTTTCGAATGACAGTTCATTGAGATATTAACAGGACACCTGAGGAGTTGCACACTTTAATGAAGACTGTGATAGATTCATATCATTCCTGCACAGTGCCCCTAGTGCGGCAAGCTAAGATCTTGTTGGGACCAAAAAAAATCAAAAGAATGGAAGATTTGAAGAAGTTGATTGAGGAGAAATTTATGTAGCTGCTGCTCATACTTGGCAAGAGCTTAGAAATTTATGTAGCTGCTGCTCATACTTGGCAAGAGCTTTAACTACGCCCTTGGTCTGAATATCGTCCACATTGATTTGAGTTTCTTCAACTTCTTGCATGTCAACCCCTTGCTAGGCTGCGTTCTTTAGACTCTACAAAGATTATGGATGCAGCAGAATTCCTGGAGCTCGAAGGTTAATAGTTGTAAAGATTCTGCTTTTGTTCAGCTCCGTTGGAAGTACTGGTTACTGAGATACAGTTGAACTTATATACCCCGTTTGACAGGTGCACAATGATCTTATAGTTGATTTTACTACACCTACTCAGAGGCATATGTCAATTTTTTTGTGTATTAGGCCGTAAACCTTTTATTTTATGTATCGAATTTGAGTAGTTTGGTCATTATTGTGATGGTATGTAGGGCATCCTCGGTGCTGCTTAACAATTGATTATGACTATTAATCCAAAAATTAGCAAAACATGCGTTCTGGAATGTAAATACTCTGAGGTTGCTTATTATGACCTGCCATTCATTTTAATAAGGATAATACACCAGTCTCTATATGCAAGTGTAAGTTGGTATTTGTATTTTTGCTTCAGTTTCCATACACGACACTGCTCCATTTTTTTATTTTGGTTTTTCTGATCTGAATTTTTACATTTTTTTTTTCATGCTTTGTGATGATCTGTATGTGTTATGAAAAAGTGGAAGACAAAGTCAAGAATAATTGGTTGATTAATAGTGCTTAGATGTTGAAATTATACTACAACATAATAAATGTATAGCTTTATCATTTGGCTATATATACTGCCATTGGTTTGTTAACAACGTATTGAGAAAACATGCTGAAACTTGAAAGGAAAAGAAAAGAAAATGGAAAGTTTCAAGGGAATGAGAATATAATTGGCTTGGAAGATTGATTTCAATAGTTCTTCAAAAACTATCCAACTCGTATATAGGGTCCAGTACTTGTCTTATTTTTATGCAATGTTTCTTTATTGCGTATATGTTTATTAATTACGGAATAAGTTATCAGCACAAAGCACTAACTTTAGTACTGTAAATTATACTGCCTACGGAAAAACATGTCATTTTCGGATTAAAAAAATATTTAGGAATTTTTTTAAATTTTTTGACACCAAATTAGAAATATTGATTAGTTTGTTGATTTGACAAAAAATTAAAGTATTAATTAAAATATTTTAACTTTTATTCAGAAATTCACGTCTTTTCGTAGTGAATTATCTTTGTTGGACAGAAAGAGTATCTATTTATGCACAACAGAATTTTCATTTATCTACATGGATGATCAATAAAAAAGGTGTCATAAACTCATAATGGAAGTGGTAGCCTAGTTGGTCAAAGTGAGTGGGATAAGGTTCTCCTCCCTCCTTGTGCATTGACCTCCTAGGTTCGAATCTCTTCTATGGTATTATTGGGACTTGTGTGGATTTGTAGGGAGGGTCTTTGGCTAACTAGTTGCCTAGGTGGTGCTGTAGTGATGGCATGTCCTATTCGGACAGTAGCTTTGGCTCAACCGGACATTCCACAACGGGTCGGGAATACCAATGGTCACGCCCATAGGGGGTTGCTACGCTAGTCGCCCCCTCCCACCCTTTTGCAGTTCAGAAAAAAGAAAGAAAAAAACTCATAATGGAAATTGTGTACACCTAATATCTGAAGTATTTTACTTATCATTAAAAAGTACCCGCAATATTTATAATTGGGGGTGGCAAGCAGGTCGGTTTAGGTAAATTTGGGCGGTTGTAATCAGGTTGGGTTTTTAATGAGTCATTGACTCATTTACTGTCCAATTAACTATTCCTAGAAGAACAATCCACACCCCAGTAGGAATGAGAATGAGGGAGGTTTTGGCATACCCCGTCTCTGATCGGATAATTCATGGGTGTTCCCCAAAATTTTTGTTTAAACTAAAAGCAAAACAGAGGGAAATAGTTACATCTAAGGTGGTATTTTAGTATGGTATAATGATGAAAATATAAACGTACAAATGGAATTTTTAGTATCATGGTAAAAATATTAAGGTAATTTGTTTTTTTATTTTTTATTTTATGATTAAAGTATTAGATTAAAACAAGAACATTATATGTAGATATATTTCGGGACGGGTAACAATTGTACGAATCCGATCGGTTTTTTTTTTTTAATTTTATCCCAAACCCTCCCTAGTACCCAAAAGTTGGACGAAAACCCACCCAACTCATAAAATCAAACCCAATCCACCCGTTAACCAAATTGAAATTATCGAATTACCCTACAGCATCTCTGTACGTTTTCCCCATCTTAGTATGTTTACTCGCACAGTCGCACCCACCTGCAAATAGGTGATATGAGCGTAGAGAATATATATTAATCATAGCTAAACATCAAAATGAAATCATATTGAACAATTAAGGTTTAAAACAAATATCTCGTGTCTAAGAAGAACCATATTCATCAAGTTCAGGTTTAATAAACATTTTCATCATTAATTCCATTATCACTTCACATTCCTCGTTTCACATTTCATTGACTGCGATTTTGGGTTCCATACCCCTTGCCGAGTATTCAGGACGTCTCCCTAGGACCTTGTTGCCCTCTGCCGAGATTCATGAGCCTCGTTACCTTGCTGAGATTTACAGGCCTCGCTACCCATGCCCAGGAACGCATCGAATGGTGGTCCAAGTAACCAAGATTCACGGGTCTCGTTACCCATGCCTAGGGACACACCGAATGGTGGCCCTGGTAATCACATTCCAATCTCATTCAGTCACTTTTTACATTTCAACTCAGGAGAAATCACTTTAATGTAGGAAATCAGACAAGTATTCAAGGGTTTCAAGCTAAATCAAAATAGACAGAATATTCAAACTAATTAAGGCATCAAACCAACACATTAACACTTAGAGAGAGTGAAGAGATCCATACCAAATAAGGTTTTGAGCAAAACCCTAACAAAAACCAAGACCTAGCCTCCAAAAACTAAGAATCGCCTCCCTCCGAGTTTGAAATCAAGATTCAAAGTCTAAATCAATTAAACAACATACTACAAGCGTGAGATTTCACTCACAAATAAGCGTGATTTCACTCACAAATCACGCTTACCAAATAAGCGTGATAAGTTTTAATCTCAGCCATTTGTTTCAATAACTGAGATGGAGTGTCAAAAGAGTGTGCAAAATATGTGTCCACGGATCCGGCCCCTAGTATAATAATTGAACAATGCTACAACCACACCCAAAATTACACACCCAAAAACACACCCACTCACAAAACCTAATTTTTTCAGATACTTTTTCATACACTGTTCTCAATTAATAAATTCATCTACTTTGACGGCCACAATTTTCACCCACCTTTTTCATCTAATTTTCTAACCCCCTTTCCTTATTTTCATGTGTAAATATACACATTGCAAATGTCATTTTGTCACCACACCTTGATTATCATTGCTCTATACTACCTTCTATATTTTTCCTTCAAAAACTAATATCATGACCAACTTGACCAAAAGGGTACTGCAGGGAGATTTTGACGGATCTTCCGATGATGATGATCATATTGCATTGGCGCAAAATATTGGCAATGCACTAACGCAAACTGCAAATGCGTTGGTTCTACCAGTGGTCAAGCTTTCACCCCCCGTGATAGTGTTGCCGCCAACGAGAGAATACATTCTAATTACTTTTTTGAAGATCCCCTCTATGGTGAAAACTTGTTTCGCCAAAGTTTTCGGATGGCTAGACCCTCTGGAGCCATATCTTCCCACGCGTGAATCCAATTTGCTTGGTTCTTCTTTCAATAAGTAGCTCAGTGCTATCTTAAGCGATTAATCGTGAAAATTCAAGAAAATAAGAAAACGATCGGGGGATAGGGCTCATTTCACTCAATCGATGCATGAATAGACCACACGGACTAACTGGAGCCATATCTTCCCACGCGTGAATCCAATTTTCTTGTAAGAAGTAGCTCAGTGCTAACGCCCTCGATTTTCGACATAATAAACAAACTTTTTTCCATAAATAGGACAAATACCAAAAACCGTATATAGATGTCCAAAGTCCTCACCCGAGGTCAAATACACTACTACGGCCAAGTACCTGTAACCCATAAGAAAAACATAGTGAGGTTAGTATTAAGTTATTGCATTTTCCCAAAGTCAAAAGTTAGAACGAATGAAGTTACAAGTTTATCTCCAAAAGTAATACAAAAGATGATCAAATAACTTTTCATGTATGCTCTTCACATCAACCAACTCATCCTCTTCAATCGCTAAATGCAAATAGGTGATACGAGCGTAGAGAATATATATTAATCATAGATAAACATCAAAATGAAATCATATTGAACAATTAAGGTTTAAAACAAATATCTCGTGTCTAAGAAGAACCACATTCGTCAAGTTCAGGTTTAATAAACAATTTCATCATTAATTCCATTATCATTTCACATTCCTCGTTTCACATTTCATTGACTGCGAATTTTGGGTTCCGTAACCCTTGCCGAGTATCCCTAGGACCTCGTTGCCCTCTGCCGAGATTCATGAGCCTCGTTACGCTTGCTGAGATTCACAAGCCTCGTTCCCCATGCCCAGAAACGCATCGAATGGTGGTCCAAGTAACCAAGATTCACAGGCCTCGTTACCCATGCCTAGGGACACACCGAATGGTGGCCCTAGTAATCGCATTCCAAACTCATTCAGTCACTTCTTACATTTCAACTCAGGAGAAATCACTTTAATGTAGGAAATCAGACAAGTATTCAAGGGTTTCAACCTAAATCAAAATAAACAGAATATTCAAACTAATTAAGGCATCAAACCAACACATTAACACTTAGAGAGAGTGAAGAGATCCATACCAAATAAGGTTTTGAGCAAAACCCTAACAAAAACCAAGACCCGGCCTCTAAACACTAAGAATCGCCTCCCTCCGAGTTTGAAATCAAGATTCAAAGTCTAAATCAATTAAACAACATACTACAAGCGTGAGATTTCACTCACAAACAAGGAGAGAGAAAAAAAAAATGTGGAGAGAAAAAGAACTAACCCAAAAATACAAGTTCTTACCTCTAGAATGCCAAAACTCAAAATCCAAGAGAGATTGATGTTTCCAATGCGTAGATCTTGAAGATTTGTGGTGGATTGTGGGGGAAACCCAAGGATTTGAGTGGGTTCTGAAGAGAGAAGGTAGAGAGGCGATTTCTGGGGTTTTGGGTCGTGGTTTGGGTGAAAAACGAGCAAGGAACCCCTTTTATAGAAGTCTGGTGCGTGCATAAAAATTTGCAGAAAAATGACTTGGGTACCGGTAGCCAAACTTTCTGATTGCCGAGTAGCGGTACTGATAGAAATTTGGGTACCGGTACCCCTTGGAAAAATATTAAATTTTGATCTACTTCCACCATTTCGACCCCCGACCATGTCTAACACATCCTCAACAACCCCAAACCACCTCACCACATCAAAACACATACCTCGACCTCCACCGAACCTCTGATATACAAACACATACACACCTATACAAATACTTGACAGAAACACAATTACACTTTAATTAAAACTCATCTACATTACTCACAATGAATAAAAGAAATAAATGAATTTACGGGTCCTTAAATAAGTGATTATCGTGAAAATTTGAGAAAATAAGAAAACGATCAGGGGATAGGGCTCATTTCACTCAATCGACAGCTGAAAAGGCCAAATCGGCTAACTGGGGCCATAACTTCCCACGCGTGAATTTGATTTTCTTGATTTTTCTTTTAATAAGTAGCTCAGTGCTATGTTAAACGATTAGTCGTGAAAATTCGAGAGAACAAGAAAACGATTGGGGGATATGGCTCATTTCACTCAATCGACGCTTGAACATGCCAAGCCGGCTAACTGGAGCTATATCTTCCCACATGTGAATCCGATTTTCTTGATTCTTCTTTTAATAAGTAGCTCAGTGCTTTTTTAAGCGATTAGCCGTGAATATTCAAGAAAACAATCAATGGATAGGGATCATTTCACATAAAATATCAAGTTTAGGCTACTAATTGAGAGTTTAAAAAAAAAAACACTTGTGAAGTCATCTATGTGGCTCATAGCTATCTCCTCTAGAATAAAAACGAAAACAAGCCACAGATTGCTTGCAATCTTTTCAATCGATTGTGAAATTCGAGTTTTGTTTAGATATACAATTAGACACCACCAAACCTAGATATGAAAACAGATCTTTACGTATTGAAAATATCAAATGGTATGGTTGGTGCAGTTTGCCCAGTTTGAGAGGATCTTGACTTATCTCCAACAACACAATGATTTTTTCATCCAAAAGAATGACACTGTTGGTTCTCACGGTCTTTCTAGTATCCAAAAGATGACTGCAGTGCTGAGACGCTTGCATACATTATGCCTACAGATAGCATCAATAAGTATGTCAAAATCGGCAAAAGTACAACTATAGAATCGCTCAAGAGATTCCGTAAAAGAATTGTACAAACTTTCGGTCCAAAGTACCTGAGAGTGCCAAATGAAGCCGATGTTGCTAGGCTCCTACATGTACCAAGAAAACTTGGATTCCTTGGAATGCTAGGCAGCCTGGATTGTATGCATTGGTGTAGACACCCTAAGTTGGCTGGGTAGGTATTTCAAGTACCGCTCCGTGTGGACTCCCGACGATGAAAGCAATGAGCCAGACGCTTTGGGAAAGTTCACGTGGATCTCAAAAACCTCTGTAAGGATTTGGCAGCCAAGACCCAAAACCTCCCTAACTCAGTTGAAATACCGGCCGACACTCAAATTCACTGGTCGACACATCCATTTGCAAACCGCCAAAAACCCGGTCTTCTGATAGAAATCCACTACCTGTAGCCAGATGCATCTACCGGTCGGCAAATCAGCTTATTCCAAAAGCTTTTGTAGCAGAGCCCGATAGGGACTCTAATTCTTCCCGGTTATCAGATAACCATGTGTTTTCTTAACAATCAAGTTGCGAACTCTATGAGATAGAGTTCAAAGTCGATCGAACGTCCCAATTCGTCTCATAATCGGATTGGGACTCTCTCGTGCTAAGCCCTATTTATAGGCATCGTTGCTCTCGGAATTCACACACAATTCCTCACCCCCACAACTTGAAGTGCTGTGCAAAATACTCCCCACACCCTACTCTTCAAAAGCCCTTAAACCCCATGAGGCCAGATCAATCCAGTCGAAAACCCCCAAATTCGAGCTAAGGTTTTGAGGTCCCGTGGATAATCCGCAACAAAGTAAGCAAATCAAGCAATCCAGTTGCTAAGGGATGATATACGAAGGTTACAATGCTTTCCGAGTTGGTCAATTCTTAAACCTTCTATCTATTTCTGTTCAAATTTAAACCTGTTGGTTTCTATTTTGTGAAGTATCTGGGCATTGGGAAGAACACCAGCCGGTTAATCAATGTACCGGCCGGTACATTAAACAGCCTAGTCTGTCGGCCGCCAAATCGATTGGATGGCCGACTAATTAACTGCTGGTACAGTGTTTTACTCTGTGTATGATATTATACTCTCATTCCCTTTTTTCCGTGTGTGTTTGTTTTACTGCTTTCGTCGCTTACATCTGTTAAAGGGTATAAAAACAAGTTGAATTGGGGTTCCTTAATGCATTAAAACCACTTTATGTCAAATGAGTACAGGCTAGCCTTCGTGGCTAGGCAGAGAGAGGTGCCTAACACCTTCCCCTCACCGTACCTGTGTTTCCAGAACTGTGAATCTCTAGTAGAGGGCTTTTTCTTGGTTTAGCCTAGACCAAGTGGCGACTTTAAAACATTCAAAAGTGTGCTGCAGTGGACACCTAAGCGCTTAATGGTCATCCTGTGTAGTGATAGTGAACCTGTCCCCCCAGGGATGCGGGAATCGTGGGTCTACAATTGGCAGTAGGTTTGGCAATCGAGTTTGCCCCGCCCCAAACCTGCCCTGCCCCACCGTTGATGGGATAGGGTTTTTTTTTTCCATTTTTTGGGTAACAAGTAGGGGTGGGGATGATTTTGGAAAACCTCATAGGGTTAGGGTAGGTGCAAGGGAACTATCACGCCCTCGATTTTTGACATAATCAAAATATATTTCTCAAATAATGTAACCTAGTAGTTCAATTCATAACTCTCAAGAAAATGCTTCTCACCATGATCCAACTTCATAAAAAGTAGCCAAGTCTACATCGGATACTCGTATCCCATATGAATTGACAAATAAAAAGGTTAAAAGTATTACATTCTTCCCATAGTCAAAGGAAATGAATAAATAAAGATACAAGTTCATCTTAAAAAATATAGTTTAAAGATGATCAAATGACTCTTTGGTATATGCTTTCAACTAATGCATCACACTCCAAGCAACCAACTCATACTCTTTGTGTTGTAGCAGAAAATGATAGGGTGAGCTAACTAACCCAGTAGGAATATTCTCTACAAATGCTAAATGCATATGAGATGAGATGAACACAGAGAAGATAAGGTAGCACAGGTCAATCAATAAATGAGAAATGTCCAGTTACAATTTATTTGGGAATATAAGTGTCCTCATATTCGTAAAACATCATTTCGTCAAAGAAAAACCCTTTTGTAATGTCACTACGAGTCCCATTTTGTATCCTCCAAGATGTATTTTGTTTTTGTTTCAAACAGGCCCAATGATTCAATACACAATACCACTACATGTCAACAAACACAAATATGACAGCAAAGTGTGTATATCAAAAAGAAGTATTTGGCCATATGTGTTTTCCAATCCAACAAGAAAAACCAATCGAATTTTGAGAATACGGCTGGTGGTATCACGAATAACTGAAAAAGACAATTCGATAGGGAATCAATAGGAGTTCAAACTCAACAAAATTTCACCGATGAAGGTACTGAAATTTCCGTCCGGACGAAAATGCACCATTCGGATGGCCGGGGCCGAAATCTGGGTTCCGAAATGCAGATTTTGAACCAAGCAAAATTACTTCAAACCAAATGAAAATTAGGCACAAATTAACTCTAAAACACTTAAAGAATATAGAAAAACATCCCTACCTCGAAGATTGAGCTCCAATGAAGCTCCAAGCATGAACCCTAGCTCTTCCAAACCGAAACCCTCCGAAAGCGGCTCCACCGAGTTTCTACACGCGCATAACCAGACTACATAACGTGGGTACGAAGGTTTTATGGAGGATCCATGGAGGTTTTAGTGTGTAGTTGAGAAATTTGTGTGGAAGTGAGAGAGAGAGAGAGAGAGAGAGAGAGAGAGAGAGAGAGAAGAGAGAAGCAGACTGATTTTCAAAGGAGAGGGGAAATGGGATATTTTCTCTAACTCAACCTTTACATAGGGTAATTAACACCTCACACCTCTCTACACAAGTCATTCAACAACACCCTAAACTAGTGTGTCCTATCTCTCTCTCTCTCTCTCTCTCTCTCTCTCTCTCTCTCCCCCCACCCATGTACTACAAAATATTTATAATTTTTACACAAACCCCAATTTAGAAGTGAATGAAAAAAATACTTTTAAAATTCCAAGAATTCCGGGTCTTTACTTCCTCTGCTTATAAAAATTTCGTCCTCGAAATTTCGCAAACCACAACCATCAAGGCAATAAACCAACAAGCACAAATACGGACACGGATACGATGTAAATGTTTCAGATACAATGCGGATACGATATGGAACACAGACACAATATGAATACCACAAACCAACAACTATGGGGGTTTAAGTCGAGAAACTCTCACTGCCGAAGTAGTAAATAACTCCGGGTATTTCTCTTTCATCTCATTCTCCCTTGCCCACATTGACTCTTAGATCCCAAAGTCATTTCACCACACTCTAACTTCTCGCATCGTTACCCGTCAATACTTTCAAGCGCGTGTCTAAGGTATGTATCAGTTTCTAACTCGAGCTTGGACTGTTCTAAGATATGAAACGGATCAGGTTCAGAATTTCTCAAAGTGCAAAGCAATAACCCCAAATTGTTTTTCACCTTCTAGTCATAGATTTTCCGAGCTCACTATGCGTACTAATCTCCTACGCAATGTCTCCTAGTCATGGTACTCAAAGTCATAATCAAACTATAATCTTCTAAACACTCCACTCGATGACTTTACAATAATTTTATCCCCATTCCTAAAAATAGAGGCCTTAGACCCTAGTGACTGAGAACAAAAATCCGGATTCTCTGTTGTACAAATAATAGCCCACCCCCTTTAATGTAGAAATTTACTCATATTGATCAAAATGCCACATTCTAATATCAACGATAAATTCCAAATGGTATTGCAACCCATTCGTCACCAATCGCTCTGACATATATATCCTAGACTAGTAGTTCCTTTTCACCACTGTATGCCACCATTCGCCAATCATTATACAAATTTGTTAGCCAAACACTCAAGTTCTTCCATCAAGCAATGTACTTTCTTAATTTCTTAAGGTATACCAAAAAGAGAAGGCTAAAGGACTATATAACCCATCTTTACTCCCCTTACCTCAACAAATATCTTTGAATATCATCACAAAAGTTTGAACATACCATGCTGTCTAGTTTATCTCCACTCCCCACAATTAAAAATACAACTATCTCATCTACAAATATTAGTAGGCAACTCGTATGTTTCACTAAACATGGACTTAGATCCGTTTCACCAATTTCTCATCCATTATCTTAACCAGTCCCCGTAGAATAAACACAACCATTAGCCCTATCAAAATTCCCAATCACCTCAAATTCTTGGAATTTTGATGTACCACATATAGTAACTACAAGTTATGAAACTTCGATACCGGCGAACTACAATTTATAAACCTCACACTAGACATAAAGATAGTTCTTTCACATGCTAGAACAAAAAAAGTATAAGTCTCCGAATAATTTGCAAGTCTGCTCTCCTACTCCTCTCAACTTTAGCATATCGACTTCCCTCTAGCCATCATAACCAAATTCATACCGCAGATTTACTCCACAATTTCTTTACTCTTACTGTTCTATCCACTAAGGTAGCCACCTAGAACCTAACTAATCAGGACCTTGATTTTATTACTACAATAGTCACCTCACCTATGTCTCCCTAAATTGCCACAAAACTGAATTCCACATGACCGCCTTTCATCCAACTAGAGGTGTCAAACGTGCGTGCCGTGCCGTGCCTATTTACTTCATCGTGCCTTGTCGTGCCGTGACGTACCGTGCTCGTGTCGTGCCGTGCCGTGCCAATTTACTTTACCGTGCCGTGACGGGCCGTCTCTTTTTGAATTCGTGCCGTGCCGTGCCCAATTAATTAATCGGGTCGTGCCGTGCCGTGCCATTTTCTTAATCGTGTTGTGTCGTGTCGTGTTTTTTTTTTGTCGTGTCGTACCGTGTCGTGTCGTGCTTTTTTTTTTAATCGTGTTGTGCCGTGCCGTGCCGGCCCGTTTACTTTCGTGTCATGCCAGCACGTTTACTTACTCGTGTGCCGGACCGTGCCGTGTCGTGCCTTGCCTTTTTAAATCGTGTCGCCAGTCGTGCCATCGATTTTCTTATAGAGAAAATGTAAATTGTAAAGGATGCAATGCAAGTAT
>JAXBDA010002069.1:0-46597 GCA_036023075.1 Gaultheria prostrata | reverse complement strand
TTGATCGGAGCAGTTTTTCATAAAAACGCTATAAATGCAGTTTTATGAAAAACTGCTCCGATCAAGCCCTTCCCGGTATTTTTTTTTGCTCATTTCTTGAGGGGACCCTTAAAAACACCTTTTAAACACATCTAACGTTTCGGATCGTCGAAATTTGGTCCGAATAGTGGAGGTCCGCAACTTAGCTCGCTGAGGTACTCATTAGATCGCCTTCCTATATATATATATATAATAAAAAAAAAGAGTCTAAACAAGTTGGAGGTGATGGTCTTGTTAGTAATAAGAGGTCTCCTTGGTGGAAGCATTTGAGTGTTATTACACCAACAGGTCATCCGAAACCTAGGGCTGTTTGCAATTGGTGTGGGCCATCTCATGTCATCATTCAAAGAACAATGGTACAAAATCCATGACCTATAATTTAGCATAACAGTGTACCAAATATCCCATGAAAGTCTATTCAATTCAATGTTGTGCACAAATGGGATTACAAAAACAACTAGCTTATGTGGTGTTTGATAAAATGCCCTTTTGAGTATTTCTGTATACACTGTTGAGTAGTCGGCTTTTGAATGTATTGCAAGATGATTTGAAATTTTGTTGGATGAGTTTTTCTGTATATTGAGGCTTGATTGAATAACATGCCAAGTGCCAATTGGGTAATTCAGACATTGGCATAAATTTTTTTTTTTTTCACAAAAAAATTGATGTGGTATTCTTGGATGTTAGCAAGGCACTCTTGCTGTTTGAGAAAATGCTCGAATGTATTGCATCAAAATTCTTGTTGTTTGAACCTAGAAACTATTGCTTTAAGGTACTCAATTCTTTCTATGCATTCTGTCTCATGCCAATGCATTGCTTATTTTTTTGCATTTGCTTTTTTATTGTTTGAAGAGGAGTTCAATGCGTTTAGCAGCTGTCTTTTCTGGATTGCTTGGTCGAAAGTGTTGGAGATCCTCCTTTTTGTTTTGTTTGTTAGCACGTTGTGGGCTGTTTTGTTTGTTGGCATTTTTTATTATTTATATGTTTTCCCTTGTTCTCAAATACTTCGTTTAGGTGTTTTGAAGCAGGTGTCATCGTCACACTATCCACAATCTCCTTGATTGCGTAGTTGTTTGAAGGTTATATTGATAGCAGTTTGAAAGAACTTGGATCATCCATGCTCTTTTGTTCACAACCGGTGGTTTCCGTTTCTGCAATCTTACAGTTCAAAAATCTACTTGCTTGTGGGTCATGCACACCAAAGACATTATGGTTTTGTAAAAGCTAATTAGAAAGTCAATACGTGACACCTTCACTTAAAGATGCAAGCAGTGGTCAAACAAACACACACTCACCCAGGAACTCGTGACAATATTGAACCAACTTTTTATTCCTGGAATTTGGAAATGAACCAACACAATGTCGTAAAGAAAGAAAAAAGTGTGCAGTTAACACTCTTTTTGGTTAAAATTAGAACTCTCTCTACTATATTTTGCTCAAGTCTTTCATGACATTTGGTTCTTTTATGGAGATTTTCTGTTTGGCATGCTTTTCCTATGTTATTCCGGACAATATTGGCACACAGTTAGCTTTATGTTTGTTAAATTTTCATATATTTGCACCTTGACTTTGCTTGGATGTAAGATCTCTGAACTTGATACCTATGGTTTTGACATTGATGATTTCATGGTTCATAGGGTATGAGAATTTCTCGGAGCCTTGAGGTTTGGACATTGGGCACTGTCAACTACTTAAAGGCACTGAAGCTTCAAGAAAAACTAGTCTCAGATAGGAAAACCCATATTATTAATGATACTCTTTTGTCCCTTCAGCATCCCCCTACATACACCCTTGGCAAACGGAGAACTGACCACAACTTATTAGTCCCCGAACATGACCTAAAAAACATTGGAGCAGAACTTCACTACACACAGAGGGGAGGGGACATTACGTTTCATGGTCCCCGCCAAGCCATCTTATATCCCATTGTCTCCCTTCGCGATATTGGACTAGGTGCACGGAGTTATGTGGAGAAACTCGAGTTGACTATGATCGAATTGGCATCTCTATACGGTGTGGAAGCTCGCTCTGGACAAAGGTGTGAGACGGGAGTGTGGGTAGGAGAGCGAAAGATCGGTGCTATTGGAGTTCGGATTTCGTCTGGGATTACTTCTCATGGCTTGGCATTTAACATGGATCCTGATTTAAGCTATTTCAAGCATATTGTGCCTTGTGGGATTGCAGACAAGGAGGTTACTTCTCTGAGAAGAGAGACCGGTGTGGTGCTTCCTGCTGAAGAAGTGATTCAGGAGCAGTTGGTTTCTTGTTTTGCTAGAGTGTTTGGTTTTAGTGATATTATTTGGAAAGAGAATCCATCAATTTTGTGGCAAAACGAAAGTAATGAATGAGAGGTTTCCGTACTGCGAAAGATATAGACAATGAATTATGTATTATGCTGGGGTCCCATGTCCCATTCAGTTTTCTTTGGTCTAGTTTTGGGCCCCTCCGGGGCTCACGGTAATGATCGGAATTGTTTGTTGTGTAGAGCTCGTTGCTTATGTTGTCGACGTAAAAAAAAATTAGCTTGCTCTAACGGCGATAGGTACATGAACAAAACAGATTTGTATTAAGAAAAAAATAAGCAATTTTAGTTTCAAATTATTGTCTTCATATTTCCTTGTACAAATCCGTTTTGTTCATGTACCTATTGATATTTGATCAAGCTAAGTGGTTTTGCATTGAAACTTAGGGGTTTGCTCCCATCTAAGGTCGTACGTTCGATTCTCCTTGCTAACAAATTCTTGGGGTCACTGAGGATTATGCCCAATCGTTACGTCCAGAGCTTCGGAATTAGTTGAGGTGCGCGGAAGTTGGCCTGGACATCCGATTATCTAAAAAAACATGGACAAGTTGCAATTTGAATTGCATATCTCAAAACATGGTTTGCGGTTTTCGACCCAGTGCCGCCATGAAAATGTACAACAGTTGCCATCTACGCTAGCCAAGTTTGTCGGATTATTTAGATACTAGAGTTATAAGTTTGATAATTCTCCTTTATTTTACAAGGATTTTTAATTTGTTTGTCTAAATTTTCTTAACTTTAAGTGATTGCTTTTATTTTTATTGGTATATTGTTTCTATAAAATTCCTAAAGTACATGCAAGCGCATTTATGGAACTTTGCCATGAAGACTAAAAGCAAGGTGTTTATTTGGACAAAAAATTATCGTGAAAATAATTGTCCATAAGATACTGAGACACATGGAAAATATTTTTTAAATGAGATTGTTAGCATTTCTTTTGTATTTAGCTACTTTGGACGTAAATGTGTTAGTGAATAGATAATGGTTTAACTAATTGGGGCTACATCCGTTCATTACCTCTGTTTAATGGGTGCAATTCTCACTCAATAGCATATTCTCCGGCCCGTACCTCTGCTGTCTCTGGGTTTCGGATCTACCACAATCAACAACAAAATCCTTCGGCCCGTACCCCTGCCATTCAGGAGTTTCAGTTTGGGTCTCTGACTTGCATGCATCCCGTCGGCTTTCAAAAATTGGTTTCATATCCGGCTGTGCTATTCCGGCCGATTCAGTTGGGCTGTAAATTGGGTTTTTTCAAAATGGGCTTTTCATATGGGTTTTTTCAAAAATGGGTGCATGCAACGGTTTTCCGGTTGTTTTTGCAGGTAAGACCAGTGGATGGGAGTAAGGGTATTGTTGTGTTTGTTTGAGCATTATGGGAGTAAGGTTAATGCTGTGTTTGTTGGGCATTGCATGGTGACAGCAGTTCGGTGGTGGTGGAGTTGTTTTTGTTAGGTTACATGATGCACACTCGTGCACATCTGTGTTCTGTTTGCTTGGCCATTTGTTGGCCACATCTGTGCACTGTGTTCTGTTCCATAGGCCTAATGCGAAATCGTGACTGGTTAGCGACATTTTGGTCTTCACTGGCGTTAGTGTTTTTTCCTTATGTAATGACGACAATACAGTGTAATGGTGCTATCAAGACACAAAAAAAAAAAAATCCAAATGGGGCTAGCTCAAGAACTTAGAAGATTGGATCAAGAACTAATGATAATTGGATTGTCGAATTTATTTTGAGTTTAATGAACCGTCTGGATTATCTGTGCAAAATGCGAAAGTGGGACCCACAATGCCTCTATGCATGATCTGTGCAAGCCAGATCTGCACAAGTAGATTTAGCGTTTATTTTGTGTAGAGATTTCCATGAAATGACTTTTTGGTATGTAGTGTAAAGATCCGGAATTTCATAAAAAAAACATTTCAATGTACCAAGTAGCAAGACATACCACTTTTTGTTTCTATGCATTGAATAGATCTCTTTTGGTTTAGTATTTTTAATGTACTCCCTCCGTACCATTTTAATAGCCCCCAACAAAAATACGTGTAATTTTCAGACAAAAATAAATAAAGTACTTCCATTCATAATTTTTAAAAAATTTCTCACCAAATTAAAGATATTAAAGAATTCATAGAGATCTTTAATTTGGTACAAAGAAACTTAAAAAATCATGTGCAAAAATATTTTAATTTTTATCTAAAATTTTGCACGTACTTTCATAGTCAGGAGAACATCAAAATAGAACGAATGGAGTAAATACTATAAATCCTTAATCCCCCGCGCAACAGAGCAGCAGCATCAGGTACCACGAGCATCGCAAAGAGGGAAAATTCCTTGATTTTGTAAGCATTAGTTCAATGGAGTTTATTATTACTCCATCTGTCCCTTTTATAGTGTAGACATTTCCATTTTGGGCTGTCCCTTAAAAAGTGTGTGTTTTGAAAAGTTAGTGGGTACATTTCCTATTTTGCCCTTAAAAGTAGATTCTTTTTTGAAAAGTTAGTGGGTATTATTATATTGATAAGGGTAAGTAGTGGAAAGTAGATGTAAAAGTTGTAAAAGTTGATGTGAGAGAAAATAAGTTGGAATTACGAGGTAACACACTTAAAAAGGGACGGAGGGAGTATTTGAATATGTTCATGTACTCCATGAGCGGGTAGTCGTTTAAACTAAGGTGGAATGGCAACGGAGCGCCCCGACCCTAAGATTTCTGAACGATCTCGAACCCTCCCCTAACGCGACTGGGTAATGGATGAGTACCCCCGTCCCTATTAGGTAACGGGTTTACGTGTCCCGCCCCTATTTTTTTCACATATTTAGAAAATATATTTTAGACTCTAAAATTAGTGAGTACATATAATATAGTTTATAAAATAACTATTACAACTGGCGCGGTGACCATACCCCTGCCCTTACCCTAACCTTGGCGGCCTCCTACTACCCATCAGAATAAGGTTAATTTTCTTCATTACTCATGAGTTAAAGTTCTCTGTGTTCCATTAAGGACATGCCTTGTTCAGGTTGGGGGTCTATTGTTTTGGTTATGATTTTGTGTTCAGTTACCGCAATTTGGTACATTTGTTTTTACTTGATTATTTTTATCTTACTTAATGCTCCCTCTGTCCCAATTTGTTTGTCCCTTTTTAGGAAGTGGGTTTTTAAGGGGTGTGAAAAGTTTGTATTATCTTTTTCATTTTGCCCCTAAGTCCAGTCAATATTACTGTGTCCAATTTTGTGGGGCTAATTATTTATACGAAACTCAAAACATATGCAATATGGATTTTGTTTGATAAATATCAATTATTTTTATCATACAAAGTTTTCAAAATCATAAAAATCGTTATAAAATAAAAGATAATGGACAAGTCAATTAAGATGGAAAAATTACTTTTTAAGGGTAAAACTGGAACGTGACCATGTTTTGATGGTTGCTTTTAGAAATTGGACAAATATTTTGGGACATCCCAAAATGGAAAGAAGGACTAGCAATTTGGGACGGAGGGAGTAATTAAAAAGGGTTCCACGTTAGCAATGTTCTTACATTCCTCGTACTTTTACGTAAGGGTGTCCACGGATCGGATCCGGCCTAATCGGATACGGAATTGATCCGAACCGCTCAGAGCGGATTATGATTTGTAAGATCCGGAACCATCCGTAGGTGATATACGGATGGATCAGTTCGGATACAGATTTGACGGATCGGTTCGGATACGGATCCCCAATTGGGCGATTTGACAGATTAATAAAGGATTATTGGGCGGATCGAACCCGATCCAAACCGTATCCGGAACCGCCATACAAGGAATTCTCGAACTGGAACCATCTGTTACATTCATGGATGGGTTAACGGAAGAATCGGATTAAGCGGATCGGATGATCCGCTAGACAACCCTACTTTTACGGTATTGCACTTGGCTAGATTTTAGTTCCATCGTCTAATTAGAAAGAAAAAGAAAAAATGAAAGACACTTCCTCCGTCCCTTTTCTAGTGTGGACATTTCCATTTTGAGATGTCCCTTAATAAGTGTGTTTTGAAAAGTTAATGGGTTAAAGTTGTACAATTATTATTTCGTCATTTTGAAAAATTAGTGGGTAAATAGTTAATGGGTAAAAGTGGAAGATAATTTTGAAAAGTGGAGGTAAAAGGTGATATGGAAAGTGTAAAGTGGAGGTAAAGTCGATGTGAAATGTGTAATGATGATATTTCTTTAATAAGTTAGATTTACGAAGACATACACTTAAAAGGGGACGGAGGCCAAGACTCTTACATCTCACTAGGAGGTCAAGAGTTGTAATCCCCCGCCTGCGTGCAAGGGCTTTTCCTTTCTTTGTTTCTTTATTTGTTTCTACCCTTTAACGGGTTTATTTCTTGTATTGGTTAAGTTGTTGGGCTTAGTTATCTCGTGAACTCTCACAATTCATGTAGTGTCCCGGGTTGGTACTCTATATTTCATGTGTGATGTAATTGATCTCTTTTCTATCAATTGACGGGGGCGGAGGGAGTAATAAAGGCTGATGTGTAGTGCTAGACTTGAACATTTGGCCAAAAAGGATTTTGCAACAGTAAGGGTTGTGCTAGTGCCATGGGGAACCCTTGCTTCAGCACACATGGCGATTCTCTTTTGTTTTCTAACTCTACAAGGACTCCGAACAATTTGGTTGTGTTGTAAGATTAGGAGATACTGACATGTAAGCAATGTTTTCAAACCCGGAAATTACAATGAACCAGAAAAGATACTGGGTGGACGGATCACTGGTTCAACCGTTGTTGAACTGTGACGTTATAATTATATTAAATCAAAAAATTTAACCGGAGTGGCTGGTAAGTTTCCCAAAATAAAAAAAAGACGGGTGGAATGTCAAAGGAGAGGTCCAAGCAAGTCCATGAAGCATCCATCTGCAAACAATACACGTCAACTGTATATAGAAAAAACAACCAACGCTGCTATTGGTACATATCACCATGCACCGATCATGTATCGATTGGCTTTGGGGACCCACTTTTGGGTCCACACAAACGATCCGAACTGCTCATTAATCGTAGAATGATTTTCTGAAGGGCCAAAGAGAAATCAGTTCCATCAAACGTGCTCCATCAAACAGCTTAATTAAATGGTTTATCCAAAATCACCCCATTTCTTTCAAAAATGATTTGATTTTGAAAATGGGATGATTCTGGATCAACCAATTAGGCACGTCCAATGGAGCCGACTCTTTGATAGGCCTCTTGGAAATTATTCTAAGACGAATGGATGATTTGGATCATTCGTGTGGGATCTAAAAGTGAGTCTCTGATAGCCAATCGGTACATGATTGGTGCATGGGGTTCGGTACCCCTTGAATAATCGAATTAACATACCCCATTCTCCCATACTGCATAAATTCGACTCTGCATAAACTTAGATACTGCATAACTTGGTAATTAGACGCACGTTCGCACATTTGCACCATAAACCAAAATAAATACATCTCAAAAAGACTGAATTATCTCATCCACGCAAGTGGTGACTAGCTCATGCGGTAAAACTCTTGGATGCCCCAAACTGCATCCCGGGACCGAGTCTCATTCCCCCCTCCCCATGTAATAGATTAGGAATAACGAATAACAAAAAAAATAAAAATTTATCTCATCCGCCACTACAACTACTACACCATAAGATAGTTACTGCATGACCACCAACAAAACGCAGTAAAGCCTGGATAATTAAAGCAAAAAGCTCCTACTTGTCTCACCTCCATACAAGAGCATCAAGAACTTCACGTCTGTAGCGGCTTTAGATTCATTTCTCCTGCTGCAACTTCCTCCTCTTCCTCCTTTGCTTCTTTTCTTTGATAGCTACTTCTTGCTCATCCTCGGCTTTCGAGACACTTCCTCCCAAATCCTTTATCCCACCCAGCATTCGCTCCCTGCATTATCGACATCCCATAAATGTTCAAAACTAGCTTATTGGCGTATAACCCTACTCTTCGAACAGAAAGCAGTTTTTCCTACCACAGCCTAACCCAATTAAACTGTCCAACAAACCTAACTCTCTCAAATCCACCCTTTGAAATAAGCTTCTACAAAGTCAAATCCAACCGAGTATCTGAACAGAAGATAATAGCTATTCACAATATTTAGGACAAACAAAAGAGCAGTTTTAGCAATTCAAGAATAAATTTAGAAAGATATTAACACGTCTAAAAAAAACCTCTGGAGAATGCCAAGTAAGAATCAACTCTAATTAGTTCGACAACATGCTCATTCTGCGTTCTATAAAAAATAATAAATAAATAAATTATGGATCGTACCCTCGACAATGTTATAGAATGTGGGACAAAACAAAAAAACCAATGAAAAGATATAAACACAATTTCCAAATTCTTAAAAAGGCACCTTCCTCGCAGACCCAAGCTACCTATAAACCAATCGGTATGAAGTTTAAAACTGCAGCTTAGCAACAAAAGCCAAATACTCTAAGTGCATTATGAGAATCCAAATCAAACAAAAGATGTTTGCCAGTATCCCGATATCAGAACCGTATCCAATACTCTTAAGGACAATAGAACAGTGCCTGAAGAATTAACAGCAACCACATGTTTTAGATACCACTCAGTTCCCAAATACCAAATCAAAGGATGCCAATAACTTGAAAAGCCTTCTCTCTCATTTTCCCAGTCTCCCAATCCCCTTGGCACCCAGTGGAACATTGTTTGCAATATATGAGATTTCAAATGAAGTAGAAGTAAAAAAATAAAAGCAACTAAAGCATAGCACATCTACAAATAGCACATTATTTAAAATCGTTTGTAAGGCACTTCGACCAGAACATAGGTCCAACGGTGATCACTCGCCCCCTACGATTTTTATGCTGATTGAAGCTACATGCTACCTATACGCCAAAGACAACCATAAGTTCCACAACTGCAAGATGGTTCTGGTTTTTGTTAAACGGAATGGGTAGGTCCCTAGTACTAAGATTTGCATACAAATTATTGAAAAGCATAATCATCAAAACTTCCATACGTTGAGCCTAACAATTAGGGCAGATAAACGAAGCAAGTTGTAGCTTTTGTTTGACTCCTTAAAAGCCAGTTTAAGATCCATTTGTTCCTAGCACAAACCAAACAGGAACATTTTTTAAAGCTGCTTTCAAACCAAGCTTGGACATGTTACTACTCGGGTTGTTAAATGAATGAATCTATGATGTATAAAATATTATAACTACTCGAGATCAACTCGTGCTCAGCTCAAGTAAAGGTGATTTGAGATCGACTCGTCAAATAAACAAACCAAGCTTAAACATAATTTTGAAGCTCATAAAGTATTCAAACTAAAAGTGAACAATCCAATGTTCGGCTTGTTTATCAACCATGATAACAATCCCAACCATGAATACACCAACATCGAGCCATAGAAATGGAAGTCCAATGAAAAGATCAAATATCATGCCTTCAAATGGCACTTCACGTAATACCCCATCAAGAGCAGTTCAACAGAGATTATCATAATTAAAATGCAATGAGCTACCATAACAAGTTGGGTTAATGAAGCTAACAGACACCTCCAACAATGTGGCCCCCTCAGTGCTAAGAAGTAACTGTCAAATACCTCACAGCCACATCATTGATTGGGCCATCTATGGTACCGTCCAAAATATACAGCCAATACACAAACCTTTTGGTATCAAAAAAAATTCCATACAGCTCAAAAGCAAAACAAAGTTGCAAGCGAGAGTACTCAACAACTACCAGTAGTCATGGAACACTAAAATCTTTTCAATAAATGTCCTCTATAAAAAGAAACAACATCTCTGGAAAGACAAAGATACGGAATCAGAGTTTGAAAGACAAAAAAACAACATCTCTATAAAATGTCCTCTATAAAAATAAAATCACCGAATAAGAGGAAATTACCAGAGTTTCAATATAAACTTGCAAACATTCTGAAAAATACAAAATCTCATAAACTCAAATAAAAAGAATGTGCACTTACAAACCTGGTCTCTAAACCCAAATAAAATCAGGAACTTCAAAAACACATGTCAGGGCAACAGGGTGTTCCGCCCTTAAGTTTAAGGGACTATATAAATGATGTCCTAAATTCCAGTACCGGCCCTGAGGCAAGGCTAACCAAGCCGTCGCTTCGGGCCCCAACTTTTGGGCCCAAAAATAGGGGCCCCAAATTTGTAAATCATAATAAATATTTTATAGGTCTGTTGCTCAGCACATAGTGCTACTGTGGCTCAGCGGTAAGGAATCCTTGGTCTGTGCGTTTGATCTTGTGTTCAAGTCCTACTGACGCCAATTTTTTGAAGCCTCAACATTTGGAATATGCACAAAAATCTCTAAAAAGTTGCAGATGGCGAGAATCGAACTCGCGACATCATGTACCTAGTCTAACTCGTCTCGAATGACCACTGCACCACAAGGGTCCTTTAGCATTCATAATGAACAATAAATATATATAGAAGTTTAGAAAGACCCCATTATTAAAACTCGCTTAGGGCCCCTAAAATCTCAGGGCCGGGCCTGCTAAATTCAGAGCACAAGTCAAGGTTCACGAAGAAATGCGTTGATGATTTTCCTGAACAAAAGATGAAGGATAACGGTAGTGTTTTCTCCAACTGGACTTTCTTTGGGATGCTACACATCACCTACCACCAACAGTGCAACTTTGCATGCAAGGACTAAAACCAAAAACCTGAATATGCATGAAAATATAACACACACAAAAAACAGCTTCACATTCTAGAACTTAAACTCCCATATGGTTCTTATATACTCATCCAACATCTTCCGTACGAACGTAAGGTTATAGTTGTGTACTCAGCTACAAGGTGGTTAATCTACCTCATATCATCAATCAAATTAACCTACGAGTTCTCCCGGAAGGGCTTGATCCGAGCATTTTTCGATAAAAACTACTCAGATCAAGCTCTTCCGGGTATTTTTTTTTTGTCAAATCCTCACGTTAGACCTTAAAAACATGTTTTAAACATATCTAACGGTTCAAATCATCGAAATTTGATCTCAAACAAAAAATCTCTCACATAAGCTATATAAGGGATCCCTTACTAGAAATGCTTCCTATATATGTGTGTGTGTGACACTTGGAATTCCCTCTCTGGTCTCTTTTTGCGCGAATATAACTTACCAGGTCCTCCTTGCAAAATAAAAAAGCAGACTTTATATGATCCCCACCCAACTCCCACCCCTTCTTATCATGAAGGGCAACCCTAGCATCAAACTTGCTAAGTATCCCGTCAAAAGTTGATTTACCGTAATGATCCAGTAAAGAAAGAGTTGTAAATTGAAAAGCCTAAATTAGGCAAAGTTGATTGTGAAAGCTTAATAAACCAATCTTTTCAAATGTACAAAAAATAAATATATATATATATATATAGATATACAAAGAGGATCAGGTCAGGATTCCCTGACCTTGTTAAAATCCGGACCTCCCCTCTCCCGGCTATTTCCTGGCCAAATGGTCGGGATCGGAACCGTTGGATGTGTTTTCAAGGGTCTTCGCGAGAATTCAGCAAAAAAAATGACCAGGAAGGGCTTCATCCGACCAGTTTTCATACAAACCGTAGGATAAATATTCCATGAAAAACTGCTTGGATGAAGTCCTTCCCGGTCATTTTTTTTTGCCCAATCCTCACGTATGACCTTTAACACACATTTTAAACACATTCAATGGTTCGGATCCCGACCATTTGGCCGGGAGAGGGGAGGTCCGTATTTTAACAAGGTCAGGGAGTCCTGACCTGATCCTCTCTGTATATATATATATTCTTAAGCTAAAAAACTCAGCTTTACTAATATTCCAATGCCACAACATCTGCCAATGATGTTTCAACTCAGGCCCTCAAAAAGAAGTGTTGGGTCGCCACTGCTCAACATGACTCTACAAATCATAAAGTATAAGTCCATAAAGTACCATGGAGATCCTACTTCAAGCGGTGTAAATGGCAACTCTCACTCATCAAGGATTATACCATTAAGCAAAAGCACAAAGAAGCAAAGAAACTAAAAATCATTGACTTGAGGAGGTGGTGGTTCTGAATAGCGAAATACCGATATAGTTTTGCAACTATATTCTAAAAGATAATAGACGGCAGTATAAGAGGATCCAAACTTACAGCAGGAGGCCAGGCCAATCGTTGTCCAGTGGCTGATCGAAAACACAAGAAACAATACCCACCACAAAGCCCTTTAAGCCGCCCATGGGGTCACCATGCGAAAGGTCAGATTTGAGGAAAGGAGGACGAGAACGTGAAACTCGAAACTTGGTGCAACAAACTTTGGTGTGACCATTTGGAAGATCTTGAAACGTGAAAAAACAGAATTCTTTTCCTCCCAAATGAACCAAGTGTGGTTCTTCAGGTAGCGAAGGGTCGCAGAATCGACAGAGTCGTTTGTCGTCAAGCTTTAAACCCTTAATCTTCCCCTGGTAGAGCTTCTTGGTCTTCATATTTGCGGCGAAGAGAGATCTCTCCTCTGTGTAGTAGACGATATTGCCAACCCCAATTGGTTTAAAACGGGGGTTTCCAAACACTCCCCAGTCTAGTTGTTCCCAAGTGCCACTCTTCACATGGTAGAGGTACTTGATTTCGCCACCCAGCATAATCCTCTTTTCCGATGGACCACCGTAGGCGACAATGGGCCACTCAAGCTCCTCATCATCCAGGTATTCGAGTGGCGGAGGTAGAGGCTTCCATTCGTTTTTTATGGGGTCCAAAACTTCACCCCAAGGTTCCTGAGCTTTATCCAAGTCATTGCCGCCAAAAACATAGATCTTTCCTTCAACGGCCACTGCTTTACCGCGACCTCTGGCGTTCAGCAAATCAGGACCTCGCTTCCAACCCTCCTCCTCATGATTAGTATCAAAATAAAGAACATCGCGAAAAAAATATCCCGGGTGGGTATCCTTTTCAAGTAATTCTTCAGGTGTGACCACGAAAGCACCGAGGACGTAGACGGTGGAGCCAACGGCGACAATCATTTGCCCAAATGGAATCAAACTTGATTTCGACGGAGTTATTTGCCGCAGTGGTGGTGGTGGACTGTTGTGTTTTGTCCCCTCACTACCACAGTCGCCGTTTTCATTGTCGTCTTGTTCGAAGAGCTCAACGCGACACTTTTTGCAGAACTTGTTCCGGTAAGTCTTCTCATCGAAGTTGTCGACGCTCAACAACACGGGACCCATACCACCACGATCATACAAAAAGACACAGGGAGAATTCTGGCTTACCGATGATGGTGTGGTAGATATAGATCTGCATCTTTTCAACCGTGGTCCTTCTCCCTTATCCTCTCCGCCGCTAGTTGATGCTGCTGATGATGATCTAGATCTATAATGAGAAACAACATCTCTGAAAAGACAAAGATACGGAATCAGTAAGCTAAACTTGAAAATAAAATCATCAAATAAGAGGATATTACCAGAGTTTCAATATGTACTTGCAAACATTCTGACAAATTCAAAATCTCATAAACTCAAAAATAAAAACGTGCACTTACAAATCTGGTCTCTAAACCCAAATAAAATCAGGAACTTCAAACATATGTCGGGGCAACGGGGTGTTCTGCCCATAAGTTTAAGGGACTATATAAATGATGTCTTAAATTCAGAACACAAGTCAAGGTTCACGAAGAAAAATTCGTCGATGATTTTGCTTACCAAAAGATGAAGGATAACAGTAGTTTTTTATACAACTGGACTTTATTTGGGATGCTACACATCACCTACCACCAACAGTGCAATTTTGCATGCAAGGACTAAAACCATAAAACCTGAATATGCATGAAATTACACACAAAAAAAACAGCTTCACATTCTAGAACTTAAAGTATCATATGGTTCTCTCTTACTCATCCAACATCTTCCGTAAGGTTACACTTGTGTACCCAGCTACAAGCAAGGTGATTAATCTACCTCATATCAATGTGAAGCTGATATATAACGTTTTTATCAGTTTTTATCGTGAAAAAAAAAAATACCTGCAAGGGCTTGATCCGATCAGTTTTTGAAAAAACAATATATATAACGTTTTTATCGAAAAATGCTCGGATCAAGCCCTTCTGGGTATTGTTTTTTTACGAATCCTAGCGGTAGACCTTAAAAACACATTCTAAATGCATCTAACGGTTCGGATCGTTGAAATTCAATCTCGAACGAAAAATCTCTTACATAAGCTATGTAAGGGAGCCCTTATAAGATCATCTTCCTATATATATATATTAAGCTTCCAATCCGGACCACTGCTTTTTCCTCACTTTTCAGACCAAATCTTGACAATCCGAACCGTTAGATGTGTTTAAAACGTGTTTTCAAAAACTGCTCCGATCAACCCTTTCCGGATATTTTTTTCATAAATCCTCGCGTTGGACCTTAAAAACACGTTTTAACGCATCTAACGGTTCGGATCGTCGAGATTTGGTCCGAAACTATGAGGTCCGGACGGGGTCCGAATTTTAGTAATTTGGATGGGAAGCTCACTATATATATATTTATGACACTTGGAATTCCCTCTCTGGTCTCTTTCTGCGCGAATGTAGCTTACCAGGTTGTCATCGCAAAATAAAAAAGCATATATTAAATGATCCCCACCTAACTCCCACCCCTTCTCATCATGAAGGGCGACACTAGAATCAAACTCGCTAAGAATCATCAAAAGTTGATTTACCATAAAGATCCACCGAAAAAAGAATTGTAAATTGAATAGCCTAAATTAGGCAAAGTTGATTATGAAAGCTTAAGAAACCAATGTTTTCAAATGTACAAGAATATTCTAAAACTAAAAAACTCAGCTTTACTAATATTCCAATGCGAGAACATCTGCCATTGATGTTTCAACTCAGGCCCTGAAAAAGAAGTGTTGGGTCGCCACTGCTTAACGTAAATCTACAAATCATAAAGTATAAGTCCATAAAGTACCATGAGATCCTACTTCAAGAGGCGTAAATGGCAACTCTCACTCATCAAGGATTATACCAATAAGCAAAAGCACAAAGAAGCAAAGCAACTAAAAAAATCATACAGAGTAATTGTAAAAATAACAGGGGACAGTATGAGAGGATGCAAACTTACAGAAGGAAGCCAGGCCAAATGCCGTCCAGTAGCTGATCGACAACGCAAGAAACAGTACACACCACAGAGCCCTTCAAGCCGCCCCAGGGGTCACCATACAAAAGGTCAGATTTGAGGGAGGGAAATCTGAGGGGAGGAGGACGAGTACGTTTCAAAACTTGAAACTTGGTGCAACAAACTTTGGTGTGACCATTTCGAAGGTGTTGGAATGTGAAGAAACAGAATTCTTTTCCTCCCAAATGAACCAAATGTTGTTCTTCATGTGGATAATAGTCACAGAGACTACAGAATCGCTTGTCGCCAAGTTTGGAACCATTTATCTTCCCCTGGTAGAGCTTCTTGGTCTTCATATTTGCGGCGAACAGAGATCCCCGATGTGTGTAGTAGACAATATTGCCAACCCCAATTGGCTTAACACGGGGGCTTCCGTACACTCCCCAGTCTAGTTGTTCCCAGGTGCCACTCTTCACATGGTAGAGATACTTGATTTCGCCACCCAGCATAATCCTCTTTTCCGATGAACCGCCGTAGGCGACAATGGGCCACTCAAGCTCCTCATCATCCATGTATTCCAGTGGCGGAGGTAGAGGCTTCCATTCGTTTTTTATGGGGTCCAAAACTTCACCCCAAGGTTCCTGAGCTTTCTCCAAGTCATTGCCGCCAAAAACATAAATCTTTCCTTCAACGACCACTGCTTTACCGCAATCTCTGGCGTTCAGCAAATCAGGACCTCGCTTCCAACCCTCCTCCTCATGATTAGTATCAAAATAAAGAACACCGCGAAAAAAATCTCTCTGGTGGGATTCCTTTCCAGGTAATTCTTCAGGTTTGAGCGCGTCCGCACCGAGGACATAGACGGTGGAGCCAACGGCGACAATCATCCCCCCAAATGGAATCAAACTTGACTTCGACGGAGTTATTTGCCGCAGTGGTGGCGGTGGTGGACAGTCGCCGTTTTCATTGTCGTCTTGTTCAAAGAGCTCAACGACACGACACTTTTTGCAGAACTTGTTCGGGTTAGTGAAGTTGTCGACGCTCAACAACACAGGACCCATTCCATCAGATTTATACGAAAAGACATAGGGAGTATTCTGGCTTACCGATGATGGTGTACATCTATTCAACTGGGATCCTCCTCCGCTAGCCGACATTGCTGCGGCTGCTGCTGCTGACCTTCCTTCTTTCCGCCAGAGAATTCCGCCTTACCCTCTAGCGCTCATTGGAGTAGTTCTTTGCCGCTGAAATACAAAGCCCACCTCTTATTCTAGGGCCGGTAACTTGTAGCATGAGAAAAAGAGTAGAGAAAATCTTATTCACCGATGATTGAACAAGGGTATTACAGCAGCCAATGATGCTCTTACACCTCAGCCAAATTGATGTTATTGGCATGACTGAAATATAATAATGATACATACACACACAACCACACACCCTCTCACATGTAGTGGGGTCCACTGTGGGTCCCACATGGGGTGGGTCCCACCACATGTGAGAGGGTGTGTAGTTGAAAGTGTGTGTATGTATCATTATTGATTTAAATATAGCTGTGAACCACAGAATAAAACCTCTTCCCATCCACTAACTAGGGTTAACAGCACTGAGATTTTATAAACAATTATAAATATAAATGGGTCTTTTCCTTTGCGCGTCCATTAGGCACAAAATAAGAAAAAAAAACATACGCACAATCATATACGTGAAATGCACTGATGCACGGACAGAGTGCATGTGCATCTTAACCGTGAAATGCACTGATGCACGGACAGAGTGCATGTGCATCTTAACCATCCAAAAACATTTTTAACGGTTTGAATATTAAATATTTCGGTCATTCATTCTGAGATTCAACGGCTTGAAGCGGTACTCTCTATCTCTCCTTCTTAAATACATTTCAGATGTAAAAAAAAAAACTAAGCACTGATCCGAGCCCTTGAATCTCAAGATGGGCGATCGAGATCTGCACAGCGCAAACCCGCTGCGTCCGTGAAAAAGTTTATTTATCTTCAACAATTGCTACCCTTAGGCTTTATTTGGAACTTATGGAAAATGAGAGAAGAAAAATACTTAAGCAGAAAAATGGGAGAAAATGAAGTGAATTTTTTTACTATTCCTATAATTCTATTTAGCATTTTTCTCTCCTCCTTTTTCTTCAACCAAACAAGAGAGAGAGAAAATTTGAACTTTCTCACCCTTTCCTTTCCTTTCCTTTCCTTTTTCCCAAACAAAGGTTTACTGTACGTAACGGAGTGAGTTTACTTTCACTTGTCGACATAATGCCGTGAAGGGGGGTTTTTACGGAAGCCCCTTGGTGGCCCCACCGACACCTCATCGCAATGATTCGAACCGGTCATTTTGTAGGGTTTGCAGAGTAGTGTGTATATGTAAAAAATCAACTTAACCCGGCATCGATAGCTATGTAAAAAATTAAAATTTGGTGCAATAGCTATCGATACCGGATCAAGCAAATTTTTTGCATTCACACACTATTCTGCGGATCCTACAAAATAATCGATTCGGATCATTGCGACGAGGTGTCCGTGGAGCCCCAATTTGCGGCTGAGCCGTGAAGAAGATTTTCTCCTATATCCATTCCAGATTCTTTTGGAAAAAGAATCCATTCTCATCTCCTTTCCTCACTTCTCACTCCTCTCTCTCGCACACAAGCTCTGGCTCTCATCAACGGAGCTCCTCGATTGGTCTTTTCCACCAACAAAAATTCCTTGTGAGCGAAATTCAATCTCTTTCTTTCTGGACATACGTATAAATGCAAGGATATATGATTGTTTCCTCAATTCGTTCATTGTTGATTAAGATTGTTGCACAAATGCATGCCAAATCCCAAATTCTCTATTCTATTGCGCAATACAGTCTCATAGGGACCACTATTTGGCTACCCATTTCGTAGAACTAGTCTTTTGGATATTACAGTTGAAAGATTCGAGAATTTCATTACCCATTCTGGGTGTGGTATTCTCCCCATTTTTGAGTGATGAAAAGGGTTTCATTTGATTTTGGGTATTCACATTTTTTTTTTCTGGCAAACAACAATGAAACACTAACCTAAGGTAAATTTGGAACTTAGACCCAACCACTTGGGCAAGCTTGCAAATCCCCTGGGTTTTGTTTGTAAAAACTACTATATATCATGGAATATAGTCTTGCAAACAAAAAAACTTTGACAAACTGTTATAAAAAAATACAAAATGTTCAATTTCATATCGCATTCGTACTTTCGGTTCAAATAGTTTTCTGAGAATTAGTAATTGTGGAGTAAATTGTCTCATCTATAGAGCAAATCTGAAGTCAAAAAAAGATGTCTTTTTAATGGAAAAGTTGGATTAGTAACGACTACTGGTTTTATGCTTCCAGGAAAAAAATACTTGCAGAGGAAAATCTTGATAGCAAATAGAAAGCCTTCCCATGCACGATACGGTCTGATGTTATTTAGTTGTTGGATAGAATTGAGCATCTTTTTGTAATTGATAATTGAATACTTCTTCTGGGGTGCTGATATCTACCACTGTTCTTGTTTGAAGCTACTGGAAATTGCAGCGATGCCAACACACTGCAGATCTCAATTTTTTCACATCATTTGTTGTCATGAGCGCTTTGAACGTGAGAAATTGGATCGCGTTTTCCATCTGCATGTTTTAGGCTGTTCTGAAAGGATATTGACTGCCCTAGTTCGACTCAAAGAGCTCTGGTTTCGTTCTTCAATTTTGTAACATAGAAGTTGAACTGTGACTATAGTTGATTCAAGAGTAGTTACAGATCAAAATATCTGGTAGCAGTTCTGTTATAAATGTTGAGATGTTCCTTACCGACGACTGACATAAACAGTTGCAAGGTCTGTTTGGTAGCATTTTCATCTTCTTTGCTCTTTTTTATTTTTGCATTTCATAAACAAAAACTCTGATAGTTAATGAACATGCATTGTTTTCATCTATATGCAAAAACAGCTTCTAGAATTCACAAACATGGTCTTGGTGTTTTTTGGAAATGGAGTTACGCTTACACAAATGAAAGCAATACTACTGAACAAGCCTCCTTGAATAAGTACTTATTCCATACTCTTCGCCGTTCAGTAAAGAATGGCACTCAGTTCGAACCACAAACAAAAAAGAAAAAAGCTACATCAATTTTGAACACCGAAGAGGTCAACTCTCTGCTTGTATAGTGGAGTATAGATTTCAGCTGACCTTGCAATATTGGAAAGTGAAAAATAGAAACTTCTTTCAACCCACTTAATAAAAACGAAAAAGGATAACCCTTATTTACCTCCGATAATACAATATTTTAGGCATCAAAATTTCTCCTTTATTGAGCAATCAGTGATTCATCTATCCAGAAAATACTGCTACATTATTTACATCTCAAAGAAGCAGGAGCCTCCTAAACCAACTACTAGAGGCCAACATCAACTGTTTAACCAGTGAAATGGCATTTGAAACCAAATGCTCGAGTTCCCCAAAAATATAATACCTACTAAACACCTGCTATGAGACGGCACAAACCGCACCTACAGAGAAATTATACACACGTGAACAGATTTCTTACAGTATACTGTGGTCAATTAGTAGAAGCTTATTGAGATGTAGCTATACTGTGTTTTTCCCTTGCCAACGGATGTATCTTTCAATACAAATTATGAATGAACTTTTAATGTTATGTGAATCATGCTCATCCAAAATCATGCATCAATCCCAGGACCTGGATATGCAGGAAGACTCATTATCCTCTTGTCAAGGACTGGGCCTCCAACTGTAAAATGATAAAGGCTTTGATAGTTTGATCCTTTCAACCCAAGAACCCCGTGCACTGCAAAAAGACAACAAAATTTGAGTTGTCAACTAAAAAAGAAGAGTTGAACTAACATTTAGCATGCGATGCAAGTACTTTGCTTCCATCACTTAGATGGAGGCAGGTCATGATAGGATCAATGCAAGCTTGATTGGTGGACGAGAGCACAACTGGCCATTAGTGAACTATATGAACTCAAAATGAGTGTCAGGTGTGTGTAAACTGTGTGTGGTTGTCTGATTCATCTAATTCTCATATCAAATACATGGTACAGTTATTTATTTTTTTGGGTAAACAATTATGGTATTAATTATTATGCATAGTGTAAGATAAACACTGACTTGCTAATTGTTCTTCCCAGGTTACACTGCTACTTTGTATACTTATAAGAGTCCATGTAACTAGGAACCTAAGAAGCATGGACATGTATACAGGATACGAACATGGCACGGATACGCGCACACTCATTTCTTAAAAAATTAGGACACAGATACATTGGGGACACCTCAAATATAAAATGTATTTGTATGTTAGATGTATGTTTTGAATTCATATAAAAGACACATTATTTCTATCAAAACAAGAACAATACTAGAAGATAAAAATTAGCGGTCTGCATGTAAGTATACATGAATTACACATCCGTGGCAATTTCACTCTTGGCAGAGTATAAAAAATCAGATTTTACTTTTGAATGTCTCCTTAGCATGTTCCAAGAGTGTCCGAGTAAGAGAAACATACAAAAAAAATAAAAATTGGACAAGTATTTAGGCATGTCCGCCACATGTCCAGAGAGTGTCGTGTCGTGTCGTGTCCGCTACTAGCACATGTCAAACACGGATGCGTGGGGCCGGTGGACGTGCCCGTGCTTGTTAGTTACGAACTGTTGCCCCGTTAGCCTAGTTAGGTGCAAGGGAAATTGAGAGTGTGATTGGTCCAACTGTCAGCTGCAGGGAGGGTGACACCAGATCTAATCATGTCTTGTAGGCAGAGGCCGCGCCACACTTATCACTTGAACACCCTGCCTTTGCCTATTCATGTACTGATTCCATGTTCAATCTATTGGATTGACCACCCAACTCTTTGAATGTTGAACACCTAAGAAGTTCACAAAAGCCAAAATAGCAGGCTCTCTCTCTCTCTCTCTCTCTCTCACACACACACACACACACACACATGTACACACAAAAGTGATCATCAATGCAAAGTTTTATTTTCCCAACCAAATGAGAGAGGGGTGAATGGTATTTTTATAACTCTATACTATTAGTCAAAACACTACTTGACATCTGATTTCATCAATTGAATTGGCAAATTTCAAGTTTTGTTAATAACTTGCTACCCGGGAGAGTTTGCTCGCACATAGACTAATATTGTCCTTAAGTTAACGGGCAAACCTGACAACCCAGACAAAAGTTTCTGGAGCCGCCACTGCTTGTAGGCCAACAAAGGAAGCAATAATTGTATCTTTAACTTGTTTAAGCAAAACAAAAGGAATGTGAGAAGGATATGCAATTTAAAAAGAAACTAATTTCTTAATTTTTATATACCGCATTATTTTCTACTTATTCTATCTTGCATTTATCTTTTCTCTCCCAAGCTAGAAACATATATAATCTTTTCCTTCATGTTATATTGTTTCATTAGTTCAATGCAACTAAAGGTTGTGGAATTTGGATTCCAATGAGTCAAAATTTGCTTCAAGGTACACTACATGACCAGTAATCCCATAGCGGCTGTGTTATAATCACCAACGCTACCTGATTGGGGAAAAGAGAGACCATTTGGCACCCATCTTATATGGGTGACAAATGGTATCTAGTGAAGGTATGCATTGAAATATCATAATCTTTAGTTCTCATTATAGATATACTGGTACACAGAAAAAACATTCATATCCCTAGGGGGCTTTTTACATTTTCTTACCTAATATAGTGTTGGGGGTGCCATAGCGCATTTCCTGTATAACATAGGAGTTTGATGCATAGGTTCATGGTAGATTCGAACTCATATCTGAAAAAAATAATTGAATTCCATATATGCTTGCTAGGTGAATTTAACTAAACTTGTCAAACACAAAAAATTCCATATATGCTTGATTATTTATTCAAAGAACAGGCACGCTCATTGGAAGGGAGAATGGCCCAAAGGAAAAGGCTACAGTGAGCTCAAGCCCTTATTATTCGTCCAATAATGCGTGCAAATAGCAATGTGTCCACTGCCTGTTAACTACCGTATGATGATCTTATGTCCAAATCTTGCAAACAAAATAAAATCCCTTGGACCCCATTCAACTATATTTGGTTTTGGCACCTGCTACTTTGTTGGCTTATGTGATCTCATTCGTGATGCTCTTCCTCTTGTGGAGCCGTCATAGCGAGGAAAGATGATGTCATGGCACACACAGGATAGTAGATCAATTAGATGGATCTTGTAAAGCACCATTACCGTGACATGTTGGCACTCGCAATATAGCAAACCTCTATGATCATTAATGTTAATGTAAGTTGCCCTCAACCACACCATCTCCTCGAATGTGAGGAATTCATGCTCGCTATATTTATCCCCTTCATACTTCTACTCAATAACAAAAAGTACAGATCTTTTTCCCTTTTACTCTCCTTCGTTATTTAAGTATTAGGGTTATTGTGGCAGTGGAAAAGTACTACTACTTCAAGGCATGTAATTTGTGCAACCTATAATTATCAGAAAATGCTACAAAATTTCTTCAACAGTGCTACACGATGACTAAAATCCAGAAGACAAAAATCTAGAAGCCATGTCCTTATTTAAGACATTTCTACATGACATCTCAATTACGAGTTGTATAATCAAGAACGATGAAAATGAGAAATTAGGATATTAAGTGTGAGATGAGGAAAGGAACACACACCAGGATCATCAAAGAAGCAACCAATTCCAGTAGCTGAGATGCCAACTGCATGCGCTTCGAGGTACAACACCTGACCAAGAACTCCAGTCTCCCAAAATAACCGAGGATACATCCATGCCCCCTTAGAACGCAATGTAGGCTCAAGGTGAGCCACCATGCCTAGACTGAAGCAGCCATCAGCAGCAATATCCTGCAGAAGATTATGGCATTTAGCAAAGATACAGTATCTCTACTGAAAATTCAACCCTTATTGGCATGAGAACTCTTATCACGTTGCGTCTGAACTGAAGTAGCAGACTAAGGAATCGGATCTTAGTGGACAATAGTCACAATACAATAATATGAATTACCATAATTAGTCCATGTTTCTACAAGCGCATATAGTTCAAAAGCTATTCATGATATGGTTCGAGTCAAAAAATGGTAAGCTTTCAATTCCCATGACTGGTGATAATATCAGGAACTCATGATACTATTGGCCAACTATGTTTTTGTGGTACATTGTGCAGAAAACATCCATTTTAGACAAGTAATGATGTTGAGTAAAGGGAATATTAAATCGGTGGCAGTATGTAAGATGTTTCTAGCATGCCTACAACCATGTAAAAGCTTAACATGTAGTCCATGCAAAAGGTAAAGGAGACATTCCAAACCATTAGCATTCCAACTTCCAAGACTAGGTGCATACTTCTATGCTACATGCTCACCTGTAAGCACTAGTGCAGTTGCTAATACCATGATCTTCTACAACTTATGACTCATTTTACAGCATGATAGTAAAAGAAAAGGTGGGCATAAATGGAATTTATTACCTAGTCTTGGTATTTGAGACAATGTGACCATCCCCAGAAACTTAAGTATCAACCATTTGAAGCAACTTAGATCAGTTTAGGAAAATTCAAGAAGCTAAACTCATATTAGAAGAGTCATGTACCTGATGGCAAGAAAGCTGTTTAGCAAGCTTCCTACAATCACCTCTAACAAGTTCATACAGAGGGAGATCATCAGGGCAACCTTCGGGTTTCTCCCACTTAAACTCAGACTTAGTAGCTTTCTTGATATCATCAAAATGGTCTTCATTCCTCACCAAGAAATATAAACCTTTTGGCAGCCCT
This sequence comes from Gaultheria prostrata, assembly GCA_036023075.1. Classification (NCBI taxonomy): domain Eukaryota; kingdom Viridiplantae; phylum Streptophyta; class Magnoliopsida; order Ericales; family Ericaceae; genus Gaultheria; species Gaultheria prostrata. The sequence goes on along the minus strand of JAXBDA010002069.1, from coordinate 22,372 downwards.
TCAACCCGATGAACAAACAAAGCAGCATGCACCTCAGCATCCCAAGACAAGGCCCGAAATGGCAACGCCAATTGTTTCCTTTGTTTTTCTCCGCTTCCAGAACCCGAAGGAAGACAATGTAGCAGAATCTGATAAAATGTTGCTCTCTCCATTACAGTAACTCCATCCATATCCACTGCACTCCGCCGCTTCCTGACAACCTCCCTTAATGTATAACCCTTATATGACCCTTCACTAATCATTCCACTCGGTCGCAATGGATCAACCACAAATTTACTTCCTAATTCCAATGGCTTCTTCACAGCCTCTGCTGTTCTATAGATTATATCCCAGCAAACATGCTCTTTACTAAGCACATTAGGCTTTCCTTTCCACTCCAACTTGGAAAACTTTGATATAGCCAAACTCAATTCTTCATAATCCACATCAAATTCATCAACCCCCTTCGGAAAAACTACAAGAACACAATCAGGGTGCTCGAATTCAATCTCGGGGGACTTCCCTTTCACCGGTCTAGACGGGATTTTGAACTCTTTATAAAATTCAAGCCCCATAAGCTTCTCCAACTCCACATAACCTAACCCATCAAGAATCCTGACATCCCAACCTAACTCCGCCGCAGCCATTGAAACTGCAGCGATGGCATGACCCACGTCGTGATTACAATACCTAAACGCCCTTTCGCCGTACTTCCAAGCCTCGCGCCAGAAGATGGAGGAAAACCCAATAAGAAAAGAACCTTCTGGGAAGAACTTGGGGAAAAACCCAGAAGGGATATGGGTTCTAATCTCCAACGAATGCTCTTTTGGGGCATAATGAGCCACGAAAGGCGAATTCGACACCGAATCAATCGGTGGGGAAATGATATAAGCCTCAGTTGGGTGGAGATTGCCACTGCTAGGGTTTACTCGAAGCGACCAGGTGGATAACCCAGTCGTTTTCCAAGCCGAGAGAGCGAGAGAATCATAAAAGAGCTGAGAAATGGTGGATTTGGAGATGGGTTTTGGAAAAGGGAGTGATTGGAAGACGGAGGAGTAGAGAGGGGAGTTATTAGGGTTTGAAGAATTGGGATTTTGATCAATTTGGAAGTGAGAGAGAGGGAGGAGAGGGGAAGAGATATAACGGCGAAATGGGTTGGGTTGGTTGGCCCAGTCCAGGCCGTGAGGCCCTTTTGCGTAGTTGGTGAAGGAGTGTTTGGTTTGGTTGTGGTAGTTTATGGCTTGGTTTATCAGTTGGTCTGAGTCCACGTTTAGTGACGGGGATTGGGATGAAGACATAGTGGACATGGGGTGGAGGAGGACGGTGGTTGTGGATGGAGGGAGGAGGAGGTGGTGGTGGTGGAGAGAGAGAGGTAGTCTGTGATGAAATAGCGGTGGCATCCTTTGCAGACGTGCCTCAATTTTCTGTTTTATAGGTTGCAATCAAGGTTTCAACTGAAGGATTTGGGGTGAGCTCATGTGATGATGGTATCAGATTCTGTGAAGCTGGAGAAGTTTTTCGAATGTTCCACACATCCAGGACCCCAACGTAAAGGTGATTCATTTCCTGCACTCCTGCCCCAAATCCCGTGGGACGTAGGGTTTTCGCAACGAGTCAAATCTCTATGTCCTCGTAGTGATTTTAATTATGAGTTCTATGAAATTTTTATTTACGATTGGAACCGTTCATTTTTTCAAGAATAATGAATACATTATGGGTTCAAAAAATTATGATTATCGGAGATTGGTAAAAATACAATTGAGATAAATTTGTCTTATAATGTATTCTCCAAATGATATTTGTCATCCATATAAATGGTATCCGAACATATGGCTACAAATATCCAATTAATTTGATTTTTTATATAAATGATCAACTCAACTTCCCAACAAATTGTACGGTTCCGATTCTAAATAAAGATTTCATAGGACCCACAATTAAGGTCACTACATGTACCCCAAAGGCCCAAATCCCCATGGGGTCTATTTTTTGTTTAATTTTTGAAATGTCATCGTATCATTTCATAAATGCTATCCGGCACCGATTATATCGAAAGACAGGAACAAAGTCAAAACCACTAACAATTGAAATGAGATCAACAAAAGGTTAACATTTCATCGACTTGCAGACACAACTACCAAAACAAACGCGACACCTAAGGGACTATTTTTTATTGGATCGGGTCTATTACACAAATCAAAATTTAGAGTCTCATATTGCTTAGGAGTGGAATGAGTGATCACTTAATATATGCTGGAACCTCTCCACTCATTGTCAATTGGTTATGAGATGGATATAAAGTTTCCACAATTTCGAGGTTGCTTAGTTTCAAATTCAGTACGTGTAATTACAGCTCATCGTAATGTCACTTGAGCTACATTGGACTTCCATTTTTTTATTTTCTTGAAAAAGAATAAATAACATCCTTTGGTGAAAATGAAATGGTGAGAAATGACACAAATTAAATCTGTGTTTTTTTAAGAGGAAATTAAATTTGTTTAGGAGTTGTGCAAGAGAAACAAAAAATGTCTAAGATGAACATGTAGAGAAAATTGGCGAGAATGTATTATTTCTCATTTTTTGGGCCATGTGGGAGCCTTTTTTTAAAAAACAATTTGGATTAAAATTATAATACATTTTAAATATATGGAAGCATTTGGACAGTATATTCAAAATAAAATTTGCAATAATTTCTAGAATAGATTAGGTCGTATTTTTTTCAACACAACTCGACTAAGTGTACTGATCAATCAATTGGTACCACCAATAGTGTACTATGCTTATGAGTTCAAGTATAATCTCCCTAATTCATAGGGTATTTGTGAAAAATTTAGAAACTACTATAGTTTTTCTTTTGCTAACAAAATAAGCTAATCATATATAGTAAAATAAAATAAACTTTCCTCCCACTTTACTTTCTTAGCCCTTGTTTTTTATCACTATCAATTTATTTATTTATTTATTTTTGAAAGATCCCTTTAAATTCATTACTCAAAAAAAACCCAAATGGCTACAAACCACACTTCGAAACCCTTGATTGGGTAGGATAGACCTCAACTTCGGGCTATCCATATGAATTGAAAGGAATATAAGTATTGAGTTATGAAGAAGAATACCCATATGGTAGGTAACGTTCCGCACAGGGAATTCAGAACTCCACAAATCGAAGCCTCTAAAACAAAAATAGATCCCACGCTGGGAAAAACAAAAAGAATAAAAAATAAAAATAAAAAACCTCTGCCGTTTAAGAGGTCACCGTGAGTCACTGCACCGGAATTGACACCTTTGTCACTATCACCATTCACTGTAATTTTCTCTTTACTAATACTTTGTTTGGAACATAGAGAAATTGTGGAAAGGAAAGGAAAATTAAAAAAATTTCCTCACAAGTTGCTTGGTTCTTAGTTTAGGGAGAAAGAAAACGAAAGACAAAAGACATTTGTTTAGAAATTAAGTTCTAGAACAAAAAATTAAGAGAAATGAGAGAGAGTACCAAATTTTGAATCTAGGGGGGGAAAAACACTTAGATTCATTACTTATTTTATATTTTCCTCTTGAAGCCAAACAAGAGAAAATCATTTTGCCATAGTTTTCTTTCGTTTTATTTTTGCAATCAACTTTCCTCTTCTATCATTTTCCTTTCTTTTCTTTTCTTTTCCATAGGTTCCAAACACAGCCTAACGCTCTGTTTGGTAGTCAAGGAATAGAAAGGAAAATACTCCATCCGTCAAAATTTTTTAGTCCATGTTGTACTATTTTAACTTGATGAAAAAAAGGTTTATATCTTGTAATATATATAAGACTTTATATGTGCAATATGGATCTTATTTGATAGATCTCAATTAGTTTTATTTAATAATTCTTTTGAAATCTTCAAAAATATTATTAAGTGAAAGATATAGACAATTGAAAAGAGAATCGAGAAAGTGAAAGTAACCTAAAATTTTTGGGACGGAAGGAGTAAAAAAAAGGAAAAAAGAAGGAAAGTTGACGGAAATTTTTAGTTAAAATAATTTAGTTTAGTTATTTTTCCTCTCAAACCAATCAAAGAATGGGGGAAATTTGTTTATTGTATTTTCCTTTCCTTTCTTTTCCTTGTTTCCAAACAAAGCCTAGGCCAAGTAGTAAAAAGAGAAATCTTTAGTGAATCTCTTAGTCACAACTATGATGACATGCCTTTAATAAACCGAGAAGGAGAATAATCTAAGATATGCATAAGTTAACCCGGACCATTAGACATTCGGAAAAAATTGGAGGAAAGGGCAAAAACAAAATAAGAGTTGGTGGGATAAATGACAGTGGATCTTGGACATGTGGTTGGTGGCATATGGGGTTGGTGAACGCCAAAACCCCACTTCCATTGCCACCCACCTCCCCTTCCCGTTTCCTCATAAACAACCACCATTTCTAGAGAGAGAGGAAAATAATTTTCACAAAGAGAGGGAGAAAACCTCCATTGCCACCTACCTCTCCTTCCCCCTCACAACCAGTTCAATAGATAGATTTTTGATAGAGAGAGGGGAAAATGGCGCAAATTAGCAAACTACCAAGTGGAATCCAGTGCAGCCAGTACAACCCAACTGCTCCCAAAACCAACAATCAAAAACCTTTTCTGGGTTCCGTACCATTTGGATCAAAGCTAAAGGGTCCAGTGAATTCTTGGTGTTTGAGCAATGAAAAAAGGGTCATAAACCACTCAGCTATCACAGCTAGGGTTCCGTTTAGGGTTTCGGCTTCGGTAGCCACCGCTGAGAAGCCGTCAATGGCGCCGGAGGAGATCGTGTTGCAACCCATCAGAGAGATCTCTGGCACAGTCAAATTGCCCGGCTCGAAGTCACTTTCGAATCGAATTCTCCTTCTTGCTGCCCTTTCTGAGGTAAATAAGGCTTTTCCCTTCTTTTTGGAATTCTTTATTGTAGTTTAGGATTAGAAGTTTGTTGTGTTACTTTGGGGTGGTTTGGCCTAACATTATTTTTAGATTATTTTTTCATCTTTGTTTGTAAAAATGTTGTTTTGTGTCAAATTTTAGTAGATTATTGATTTATCTCGAGAATAGAGATCAGAAATTTAAGAAAATATGAAACATCAAAAAAAAGTTTGGAAATCAGAAAATTAAGAAAATATGAACCTTAATTAAAAAATGTTTGCAAAAGACAAAAAATAGTTCAAAATATCTGTCTGATTTAGACTATTTTCGTCTTTAGTGAACTTTTTTTGAAGGTTTTGATCATAATTTTTTACATTTCATATTTGTCCACTAAAAAATTGACACAAAACTAACAAAGGTAAAAAAAAGTTGAAAAGATTTTAAAAATTCCTAAAGGATTATTAAGCCAAACCACCTTGCAATATGGGTTTTGTAGCGTAATTTGGCAGGTGGTTGAACTTTAACTGTGGGGTGTGTCCCCCTCTAAGACACATAATCCGGGAGCGGGAGCGTGAAAGCATCCTTCGGAAACATCCCAATTATTACAACGAGTGCGAGTGAGGATTGAGCGGTGTGTGTTGTATCGGGGGAGGATTATGTGACCTAGGTTCTAATTAACAACCTAACTACCAAAATTGTGAGAGTAAGGATTGAGACTACGTGTGCATGTGTGGAGCAAGGAATGAGAGCGGGAGCAAAGAGTTGTATCGGAGGAGGATTATGTGACCTAGGTCCCACTTAACGACCAAATTTTGAGAGTGAGGATTGAGAGGAGGTGCATCCAGTGAGGATGTAGAGCTGGAGCGAAGACTTCTATTGGAGGATATTTGACCTACGTCCCACTTAAGGGAGATGCGAGGTAAATGTTAATTGCAGCCAGGGTTTCGCCTAATTGGTGTTAGTTGAAATTTTGTTCTAGTATAATTTAGATTTGAGACAGGTATAGCTTATTTGGATAGGGAAGAACTGCCTGTACGTAAAAGAGAGCATAATGGCAATTAGTATCGCCCAAGGTTGGAACTTGATGAATTCGAAATTTGAGACAGGCATACCTATGTGGATTTGGGAGAAGTGAGAACTGTCTGGGTTTAGAACATGATGGCAGTTAGTCTCACACAAGTTGAAATTATGTTTATTTAGTACTCTGTGTGTCTGTGGGTTCTGTCTAATTTACTGACGTGGATGTACTAAGTGGTGTTTGATGATTTTTGGTGCTCACAGAATCTGCATTGAAGACAGATCTTATCTGGTTTGGGTAGGGCTGTCTGTACAAAAGTAGAACGAACATCTCGTCATTTATTGATGTCTTGTACCAGGTTAAGGATTATTTTTTAGAACTCGTAAGTGATGATCATGGACCTCTGGATGAGTAGGATTGAGTTTATGTATTAGTCTGGTTTGCTTTTGGGCCTATTTATGGTAATTAATGCGCACATTGTGTTTAGCATAAATTTGAAGCTCTCGAATTGTGTAATTTTAGTCTGTTGATATAATGGCATCTGCATTATCAGTTTTGATGTTTATAAAAAAAATTGGTTATTGAAGTAAATAATACAACCAAGAAGAGTTCCATGCCAAAGTTGGGATTGCATGAGGCCTTGCACTGTCAGCGTGATTTCTCATTAAACGAAAAAGAGCTCATAAGTCATACGTTTGATGGAAGTAGAGCACCTGTAAAATGTTTTCCAACTTGGAAGGCTTAATCATTAAAATCCTGTGTGAAAGGTTTTTGACGTGTTATTGGTGTTAAGTCACCTAACGCAGTACTAGTTGGCAATGAATGGAGAGATCGGCCATGGTAGAGGGAAAAAGAGGTTTCATTCCATAGGGACTATAATGGTACAAGGTGCACTTAAGGCTCTAACAAGGGGGAAATTAACCAAGATAGTTCTGTCAGAAAGCTTTGAAAGCTCAGATCTTATGCCATGTTAAGATATCCAACTCAAAATGAATTGCAGAGAGTGGAGAGGTTGCCCAAGCTCATATAGCAGATTTGGAGGTTATAATGAGCGATGTTTAGCTCTAAAAATTGGTCCCTTGATCTAAATTGTCAGTACCTTATTGTTGGATATTTTCTAGGTATGTTAACTTTTCACATGTGCTCCCTTATGGGAATTGTTGTTTTTCTCTGTTGGTATCTTCCAATGTCTTTCAATCTTGACAGAAATATTAGTGTGTGATGCTCTTTTAATTTATTAGGGAACAACTGGTGTGGACAACCTCTTGAACAGTGATGATGTCCATTACATGCTTGGTGCTTTGAGAACTCTTGGGCTACGAGTGGAAGAAGATAGTGCAATCAAAAGAGCCATTGTAGAGGGTTGTGGTGGTCTGTTCCCTGTGGGTAAAGAATCAAGGGAGGAAATTCAACTTTTCCTGGGTAATGCCGGAACAGCAATGCGTCCATTGACAGCTGCAGTTACTGCTGCTGGTGGAAATTCAAGGTCTAACATTTTGTTAAATCGGTCCTCTACTTGAATCCATTTCCTTCTGTTGGTTATGTTTGAATTTGAATTGGAAGTCATGTCATCAATTAAGTTTTAAGGCAATAATGTCCTACTCCTTCCTTATCACCTCAAACCTGGTTTGCTTTGGTGAGTGATTGAGTCTACAATGCATATGGCATGTGACCAAAGCATAGTGACATGGGGTTGGACAACCATTTGATGCAGATTAGCTATGGTATGTAACAGAACTTACTTATCGATAAATGTGTGAACAAAAAATTTCAATTATTTTCATATGAAATTTACATAAAAGTCACTATCATCATTTGTGACACCTAAGTGATGATCTAACCAACCCAAAAGATTGCCGTCTTACGCAGTACCGCCAGAGTGATGAATGTTATAGCGTGTCTCCATATTAGTGTATGCAGTACCTTGTTGTAAGGATATTTAGTAGTTGCAAACAATTTGTTTCGCTTTTCTAACCTCCAAGTCTCTAACATTTCAATTGCTTTCAGCTACATTCTTGATGGGGTTCCCCGAATGCGGGAGAGACCAATTGGTGACTTGGTCACAGGTCTTAAGCAGCTTGGTGCAGATGTTGACTGTTTTCTTGGTACAGACTGTCCTCCTGTTCGTGTAGGTGGACAGGGAGGTCTTCCCGGTGGAAAGGTGAGCATTCATTTACCTTTGCAGTGGCATTTTGCTATTATATGGATAGCTTTCATATTATCCATTCCATCGAATTCCTACTACTTGTATAGTTGTATTGAGTGGATGCATGTTTTTGTTCTCAATAAGCTGCGGTATCTGCGCCTCCTTTATGTTCGGAGCTGCGGTAGCTGCCTCATGTCAAGTTTAGCCCCTAAAAAATACGAAGATAGTGAGAAACACATTTTGAGCTTCTGAAAGGCATGATATCGTGTTTAAAAAGAAATTAGGGTTGAATTTGTTGTAACTTGAGTTAATTTCATAGATGTATATGTTTAGATAGACCTAAGTAGCATGAATAAATGGTTCATGGGACTTGTGGTTTAGCATTCCTCTTTTACGCAAGTTTGCTCCTTTTAAATATCTGACTAAGTTTTCACTATGGTATTTTCGGTATTTTTGGTATTACCCACAAGTCATCCTCCTCACATACATCAACTAATTTGACATTTAGCGGAAACAACATACACTTTTGACTACAGTGGGAAGACGGTATTTTAGTGGAAACTTAACCTCAGTGTCTCATGAAGCTAAAAGGGGGAAGCGTGGTGCTAGAGCATGCTATCAATTCCCGTGTTTGGCCGATTTTCCTGCAGGGCTTTCAATTGGATCCTCCGCTAGTTGATGGTTGGATTGGTCCCGTATTAGTCAGTCCATAGAGATGGATACCGAGCTCGTCACTAGATTAATAAGCTTTCAAACGAACGTGGTTGGATTAATTGAGGATAAATGATTTAATTCAATTGATGCCTGTAACTTATTTGGGATAGCATTAAGGAAAGGGGTGGGAGAAAATTTCTGAGTACTTCGGCTTGTCAGTGGGGTGGGCGGAGGATGCAATTGTGCATGATGGTGTGGAAATGGGGCATTAACATATTGTTTGCAAAGGAAGATAGTGCCTACTGAAGCTTTTGTCTCGGTTTATAGGAGCTTTTCTAGGATTGTTTTGGTTCGGTTTCATTTCGGCATTGCAGGATCAGGTGCTGGAGGCCATAGGATTGTTTTGGTCCTTATTGTAGAAGGAAGGGAGGATTTTCTTCTTTTGAAGTGCTACAAAGCAAAAACATTTTGGTGGTCATCTCATATGGTTTTGAATGAGGGGGAGTCGGACAGCCGCAGATTCCTCAGACAATAAGTGCTCCAAGATGTCCTCAGAAGTGACCTTTTTGGTGTGAATGCTTTGAAGAAGAGATTGATTGGTGCAGAAGGGAAATTGCTTACAAATTGCTATTGCGCATTTAATGTGTTCCGAGGGTTGATTTTTCATTCGAACTCTTTTCCGAATACGTATGTCTACTTCAGTTAGAAAAGTCCTGAGATGGTTAAAGGCAGTTGTGCCTAGAAGATAGTTATAGTGTCGTTAATAATTTACCTTTTATGCTTTTCCTAGTGTATTTGGAAAGAGATGAATGGACGTATGATGAGGTCAAGATAAGGTCTTATAAGTTGATGCACCAGCGTTTACTTTGGGCCTTTGTTGATTTTGTTTGAGGTTTGAGTAGTGGGTATGCTTTGTGTTTTGTTCCTTTTTGCCTTGTTCACTAGTATGCTGTGCTTGAAGTTGCGCTGTTACTCAGTAGGCACTTCTAGTACTGTCCTCTACTCATCAGGAAACTTGAATTCTACTTGTCTCGGTCGATGTTTTGATGAAGGATCGAAACCAACCTCATTTGCGGCTTGCCAAGTGTCCTGACTCTTGGACTGTGTGTACTCTAATAACAGAAGTCTGATTATATTCTTTAGTAGCCAATTTATCTTCATTAATCTTCCTTCATTGAGGGCTCTTTTGCAGGTGAAACTCTCTGGTTCCATCAGTAGTCAATACCTGACTGCTTTGCTCATGGCCGCTCCATTGGCCCTAGGAGACGTGGAGATTGAGATTATTGATAAACTTATTTCCATACCTTATGTTGAGATGACTTTGAAGCTGATGGAACGCTTTGGAGTTTCCGTAGAGCACACGGATAGCTGGGATAGATTCCTGGTCCGAGGAGGTCAAAAGTACAAGTATGCCTCTTTTGCACCAAATTCTTGCATAGTCTGTTAAACTTTGCTGCATTTGAAAGTAATAGGATGCAAATTCATCAGGTCTCCTGGAAATGCTTATGTCGAAGGTGATGCTTCAAGTGCTAGTTACTTCCTAGCTGGTGCAGCTGTCACCGGTGGGACCATCACTGTTGAAGGATGTGGAACAAGCAGTTTACAGGTATTGCTCTCACCAATATGCCATCTTTTATTGTTGTCATAGCTTTGTGATAAAATTATCTGTAGTCCTGGAGGACCTGGACTCATCCTGACCTTTTAGTTTTCACCCCTTTCACGAATATAATTATATCTTGAGTCTTTGCAAATTGATAAATTTGGACTTCTGTGGAGTGGACTCTAGGGTTCCAATCCCTTTAAACAAATTTGTGCCAATGTGTTCCGAGTCTTCCTAATTTTCAACACTTAAACGCTTCTTTTGTCTGTCATGTATTTCTTTTTATTATAAATTCTTGTTCTGTTTTCTCACCTGATGAATACGTGTCCATCTATTAAATTTTTTTGTTGTTTCATAATTTTCTGGTGCAAATAGGTAGCCAATTCCTACTGGTATCTTCAACTTTACATAATTTTATTACGTCATGCAAAATAAATCAGCTAATCTTGTGACCTTTATTTTACTCCTTTTTCTTTCAATCAAGGGGGATGTTAAATTTGCTGAAGTTCTTGAGAAAATGGGTGCAAAAGTTACTTGGACGGAGAACAGTGTGACTGTCACGGGCCCACCTAGAGGTTCTTCAGGAAGGAAACATTTGCGTGCTGTTGATGTTAATATGAACAAGATGCCAGATGTTGCTATGACTCTTGCTGTTGTTGCTCTTTTTGCTGAGGGTTCAACTACCATAAGAGACGGTATGATTTCGCATTATTGGTTGTGGGAAAATGAGATCAGAATGGATGGATGTTCATTAGATCTGAGAACTTCTCATTTCTTGCTTCTGACTTTGTTTCCTACAAGCATGCAGTGACTACATTTTTCTAGGACCTAGACTATGAGTTTTTTTGTAGGCTTTTTATCTTGTACTGTGTGTGGAATGGTATGTCAACTGTCTGAGTTTTTTTTTTCAAGAACTTGTTCCTCCAGTCCTTTGTATTTCAAATAACCGTGTTTTCCGCGTATAAACATATGAGATATTTGTCTACGTACTAGATATTTCTAGAATCCAACGTACACAGATGATTGCCCAGTTACTTGAAGTTCTAACTTCTCAAAGCCACTCATTGGCCACGGCTCACTGTGTTAAGTTAAATGTCGTATTAAACCTACGGAGGGGACTTTTTACTAGATGTTTTTCGTTGTTGTTGTTGGGGTACTGCGTAACTAGTTTAGTGAGATTTCAAGTGAATCTATTTTGCTAAAGGGTAGTCATACGTGTTTTTTCAGGACAGTAGGTTATTGTGTTTTCGACTAAAATAATTTCCATGTTTATACTGATCCGTTTTGTGTGCTCTCAGTGGCTAGCTGGAGAGTGAAGGAAACTGAACGGATGATTGCTATTTGCACAGAGCTCAGAAAGGTAAAAGTCTACTGGTATCATTAATTTCGTTTTAGGTTTTCCCCCTGTTATCGGACGTTTTTGTCTTTAAACTACCATTGGATTTGAATTTCCAGTTGGGAGCAACAGTTGAGGAAGGGCCAGATTACTGCGTGATCACTCCACCACAGAAATTAAACATCACAGCCATTGATACATATGATGACCACAGAATGGCCATGGCATTCTCTCTCGCTGCCTGTTCTGATGTTCCAGTTACCATCAAGGATCCCGGTTGTACTCGCAAAACTTTCCCCGACTACTTTGAAGTCCTCCAGAGGTTCACAAAGCATTGAAAAAAATTTGTAGACTCAAACAAGCGAAGAAAATGAGAAGCATATTTAATGGAGATGGATGTAAGATTTCTATTTCCGTCCATTTGCCTCGTCGTCGTTGAGAATATATGTTGCCAATTATGTTATCATTGTTGTTAGGGGATTCTTTAGTTTTATTTCAAATTAGAGAAGGTATTGTTTCGGTAAGATGTCCTGGAGAAGTGAGTGTAATGACGCTGGTTTTGACCCAAGTGTCCTTTTATTCAAAATTGATTACAGTGACAATGGCACAATTATATGGATCTGAAATAAGGTTGGTACTTTATTGGGTTTTGGTTTGTTGAATGAGTGAGTAGGCTAATGCAGCTCAGGACCACAACGTTAATACCCAGTCTGGTTAGAGGCAAGGCCATACACATTGGGATTAGGAGATTCACAATAAATTACTTTCGTGCAGTTTGACCTCAATAATCGAACCTTAGTAAATTGTGTGGGGATCAAACCCGCCAATCAACGAGAGTAACAGACTACAACATCAATCTTTGTTTTCACTTCGAATTCCTCCCGAAGGATCAAATTCACCTCTACGAAAGCAAGTCTGGGTTCTTTTTTTTTTTTTTCTGTTTATTTTAACTTTCTGCCTTTCTGATAAACACAAGAAACTAGTTTGACTTACTGTCAAAAAAATTGATAAAAATTGCACTATTAAGGATGATCCAGATCCTTGGAAAATGAAAAATTAGTGAAAATGCTTAGTTTCTAACTTTTTTGTTTCTGAAAACACAAATAATGAAAAAACTACACAACGGTCCCAACCAGATTCCTAAGACTGTTTTTCTATTGGCAATTTCTTAGTACCTATTATCTTTGTCATAGATTTGTTTTTTTAATTTTTATTTTTATATGTGGAAGGAAAAAAATACTAGTGAAGTGATATGTGGAGAAATGCATCTTACTGTTTCTAAGATATATCAGAAGAAAATGGATAGATAAAAGTGTTTGCAATCCATTTCTTGGTTCTCTTTTTTTTATTTGGAAATTGATTTTTGCACTCTTTTATTTGTCTTTTTTCATGTAAGTTTCTGTATTGGCTCTTGATGTGTGAGAACAAAAATAAAAAAGTAATAGTGTAAATTGATACAAATAAGAACACAAAAAGGTAAGTGTGTAAGTTATAAACAAGAAGGGAAAACAACCTGTTCTGTTTTTATGTTCCTCCACAATTTAATTCCCGCTGTGCAGCGTGTTGTGCATCAAAACGACGCCATTTTGATGCACATCTAGGTCACCAAATCCAGTAGCTACGGGCTCTGTTTGGGGGAAGAAAAATCCATTTTTCTGCAAAACGCCAAACTGGTCCTTCGTGGGGAAGTTCTTATATGTGGCCTAGTCTTCCCTTGTGAGCTTTTACTTCCCAACCTGACCCTTCGTAGTGTTAGAACTCTGATTAGCCTACAGTAAAGTGATCCCATAGGTCTGTGTTAGAACTCTAATTAAAAAGTGAAAGACCCTAGCAACAGAAAAGAGCTTGATTGTAGAAGGAAAATCTTGTTTTCCTATAATTACTCTGTTTTGGCCCTTCATTGGGAGTTTTTATGATTTTCGTACATACCCATGAGATTAAGAAAGAAAATAACAAAACCAGGTGCAATGAACCAGAAAACCCATGTAGGAAAATGGGTTGGAGGTGGAAATTAATGGGTGTTTACATGAGTGATGAATATTATTGAGAAAAATCAGAGTAGGAGAGGGAGAGAGAAGGAGAGAAGAAGAAAAACTATACCTTTCAAGAACTAGCAGCAGTGATGGTGGATCGCAAAGCAACAGATTTGTTGATGAGGGACGGAAAAATGGGAGAGAAGTAGACAACACTGGGTTTTGGATGTTTTTGGCACAAAGCAGAAAAATGGATTTTTCATCCCCAAACAGAGCCCGTTGCTAGTGGATTTGGTGACCCAGCTGTGCATCAAAACGGCGTCGTTTTGATGCACAGCGGGAATCGCACAGCACCCCATCTTCCCTTTTATAGTTGTTGTTTAATTTATAAAATTAATAAGTAGTTACATTTATAGTTATTTAATTCATCATTTTATATCAATATTTGATTTGGGTCATGAAGTCTAATTATTCAGTAGTCTCAGAGCACCACACGGCTACGCGGTGTTCTGGGACACTCCAACACCGTACATTCTCGTGAAGTCTACGACTAAGAATATGAACTCCACATGCATGTATGATGTTGGAATAATCTCAAGCACCACATGGTTGTGCTCCGGAACGACCGAATAATTACTCTCACGGAAGGGCATGGGACATTATGCTGGCCAGGACTATTAGAAAAGGGACTGTTTGCCTCACATTCTTTTATAAGTTATAACATCTCACATGGCAAAGGTGCCTTTGCTATGGACAAATGTTTTCCTTGATTTTTTTTAGTTAACGGTTCCTTTCTTTTTGATATCTAATTGACTCCTTGGGCATTTGTATAATGTATGGGTCCAACAAGGAGTGTAAGAGTAGCAAAGGCCAGAATTTACATATCCACTATTGGAAACTATCAAACCACATGCAATACATGTTCTTCATTTGGTAGCTGGGATTTGAAGACTTCTTTTGGCAAAAGAAAATAGATACTCCTAGAAGAATGAAGAAAAAGCAAAAGAAAATTATAGTTGGTTGGGATTTTGCTAGTTTAAGACCAATGTAGGACATGTATCTGCAAGACCTTCAAAGAGAGGGAATTAACAAGCCTCGAGGTTTAGTCCAGTTGGTTGGCGGGTTTGTTTTCCACACAATTGATCAGGGTTTAATTCTTAGGATCAGACCGCAAAAGAGTAGTAATTTATTGTGAATTCCCTAGTCCCGGCGTAGATAGTCTGCCTCTGACCAGACCGAAGAGAGGATTAGTAAAGGTGCACGTAACCTATCCCGGACACCCTGGCCATCGAAACCAAAAAAAAAATGTGTGGACATGAAAGTCCAGTCCAGCCTATTTTTAAGTCTCATGTATACATTATTCACGAGAAGAATAAAATTGACCAGTTATGGCATTCACATTATCTCACTTTGTTTGAGTCTAGAAAAATATGATTTCAAAGGTACACATCATTTTCTTGAAAAACAATTTTGGTAATACGATCATGTGAGGTGGCTTGAATACTTGGAGAACATGTTTTAGGTCTTAAATTGGACTTCAATATTTTTCCAATTGGCTACACAAGATTTTCGACTCCACTCTACATGATTAGATAGCCCCACCCATCTCTAACTAGAGAGAAGTTATTCTTTGTCTATAAGTCTATTGTACCTACAATTTTATAATGATCAATTGCTTTACCATATTGTGAATAATATCATCTCATGTCTCTCTCTCTCCAGCCTCTTTTTTCGACCCCCTAGCCCGCCCATTTTTTTGTATTGCTCTGTGGCTTTGTCTCCCATTTCTCGTTCATCCCCTACCTTGCTTTTTTCGGCTGGTTTGCTGTTGGGTGTACAGGTTTTGGCCTAACGGCAAGGATGTTTGCTAAGGTGGTGGTGGTGGTGACTCGGCGTGGTCTCCCGCCATGATCGTCGATGAGCGTTTCTTGGCTTTCGCTTAACGGCAATGGTGAGCTTCCGCAGTAGCTCGTTGTTGGTTCCTGTTTGGCTTCGACTCCACTTGGGCCGACGGTGGCGTGGTGGTTTTGGTGGCGATGCGTGGACAATGGTGGTGGCGGCGGCTATCTGAAGCGTGGCGGTTTGGTTTTTTGATGGAGTTATGCTACAAGGATGTGGACGTTTAGGCCGATAAAAAAAAAAAGAGGGATGTGGAAGTTTAGGCCTTGTTCGTTTTGGTTCTAAAGAACCGGGTCTCACCTTTTCCAGTGAGCCCCCCCACATCAACCAAAAGTTTTCTCTCTCATCTCCATTTATAGATATGTTATTGTAGTGCATATCATGTACGAGATGGGTCCGTGTGGTCCACTTTAAAGCCTCATACAAATGATCTGCCCTGGACATTAATTTTTTAAATAAATTTTTGAGTCACTCCTAAAAAATTAGCTTGTTTGAAAAATTACAAGTGGTTGATCCATCTTCTTATTATTCATTCACAATTTAGGATCCTGAATTTTGACAGAAGTTTAAAATAAAGTTAGACAACTGGATCAAGTGCTTAAAATTATACGATTGACCTGATTTTTTTTTCAGATGACTCAAAAAGTAATTTCAGAACTAATGGACGACTTAGATCATTTGTGTGGGTCTTTAAAGTGGACCTCACAAACCCAACTCGCATAAGATATGCACTTCAGTAACATATCTAAAAATGGAGAGGAGATAGAAAACTTTGGGCTGATGGGGGGCCCCACTGGAAAAGGTGAGACCCGGTTCTCTAGAACCAAAATGAACAAGGTGTTAGGGTTTTCTTGGGCTCTCACATGGGGTGTGGTCCCCACATGTGGGCCCCGTGTGGGGACCACACCCCATGTGAGAGAGGGTGTGGTAGAGTGTGTACGGGTGGGTGTGTATGTAGCACTACTCTTGCTTGGGATGGACTTAGCATTTTGGGCAAGGTCTTTATTGTTCTTTATCTGGGCATTGTTGGCCTTTGGGTGTATGTTTTCATTGTTTTATTATGCTTTGCCATTTGGATTTTTTCAACTTTTGGTTGGAATCCCTTTCCCTAATAATTTTTTTTTCTGTTACGGATAAAAAAAAAAAACAATAATGTCATATCATGTGGCATCATTGCATTGCATTGTTTTTTTTTTTTTTTAGGTGTTAAGTATCATTGCACTCGTTAAATGAGTCTCCCATTTAAATCCAAAGACGGATAACACATGAGATGATAGAAGGGATTATATAAGAAATATGATCCTTTTTTGTACCAAAAAAAGGATATATAAGAAAGTATCTTATTTTTTATATATATATTTTTTGATATGAACACTCGAGCATTAGTGCTATCATAAGACACAGTATTAAACACTCTTCCCCCTTTTAAAGTAAGGCCTCTTTGGTTGCAGTTCTTGGAGTATCTTTTTTTGTTTTGTTTTTTTTGGGGAAGTCGGAATTTTTGGAGTATCTTTTTGCATCAACCTTTTTTTTTTTTTTTTTATAACATTTTCATGGGCTTTTAGAAGAAATTACAAGGTTATTAGATCATTTGACCTTTTCTTTAACAATTTCATGGGCTTTTAGAAGAAATTATAAGATTATTAGATCATTTGATCTATTTGTGACCACTATATGACATTAATTCCAATGATCAGTTTAGTGGTATGCAAGTGGAGCACTCAAATTGTACTAAATTTCTTTTCTTTTTTTTTCTTTTATCATTCGACAATGCCAACAAGGCTACAGAGCAAAAGGAAAATCCTTACATAAAAGCAGAGACAAGAGGAGGGGGGGATTAGCCCTCCAACCATTACATAAATTTCTATTTGTTGAAGGCTTGAAGCATCATTCAATTGAATTGTCAATAAGCTAAAATATATATATATATAGGAAAAAACACAAACTTTAATACACTTTTTACATTTTTCAGTACACTTTTACATTTTCAAGTACTTCTCACACATTTTAATTACATTATGGGTGCAAGTGGTGGCTAGCTCATGCAGTAAAACTCTTGAATGCCCCACACTGCATCCCGAGATTGAGTCTCATTCCCCTCTCCCCCATGTAATAGATTAGAAATGATGAATGACCAAAAAATAAATAAATAATTACATTATGGGTTGTTCCACCACCAACTAACTTAAGTATTTTTTGGTTCTTTATAAGTCAGTTTGTGGTGGAACAACGCATAATGTAATTTTTCGTGTTCGTTAGTTTTGCGTCAAAAATTTCACGTCTTTTGATTCGTCTTGATTTGAGAAATCGGTAAAGTAAAAAATTATGAGAATTACCCAAAAAAAAATTGGAATTATCCAACCAAAAGCCAACTTAAGTCTTTTCCGATTCCTCACGTCGAGACGAATCAAAAGACGTGAAATAATTTTGACGCAAAATTAACAAATACAAAAAAAAAAATTGAATAAAAACAAAACCGAAAAAATTAAAAAGCCAATTGGATAGAACAACCCTTAACCTTAGTGACAGTCTAGTGGGCTATTTTTAACATTTCCCTTTTCTGAAAGCCACTCCTTTTCATTCCAACTCACAACAAGTTTTCGGGTGAAGGAAAATGACTTGTGGTTTGTGATTCCATCATATTTATGGTGGTGGTAATCTCCCAGTAGTACACTATACATTGTGAATGTGATGACCTAACATGAATTGCTACAAGTGTAACGACCCAAATCCGAATTAAGAAAAAAAGATTAAGTGGCTCTAAAGCACCGTCACGTGATGTCCAAGGTCCTTTGCTCACCACACACTAATGTGATCTTCATCATAAAATTTGTGACTTTTTTCTAATTAACGTGTGGTGAAAAAAAGTCTTGTGGCGGTATTGTATGATTGGATAATCACTCCAAAGGGTCTTGAAAAAAAAAAAAAAAGTAGCTTTTGCCTTCTTTTCAAGTTTGTGTGCGTTATTTCCTCACACTTAATGTGACTTGTCTCCTCTCCCTCTCCCCCCACTAGGAAAAAATTCATATGTAATTTGGTTACTTTTCACTCCCTCTCATTTGATTATCAGCATATAATCACCTTATGGTTCTTGAACTAATGCGCCCCGATAGTATTATGATCTAACTTAACAGGATGTATGACTGGCACGCCTCTTTTCAAAGAGTAGGTATGAGAAACACTTGCGATATACACACACAATTGACAATACATATATGAAATGTTAAATTTTTTTTTTTTGTCCGGATTTTTGTCCACTAATTTCTTTGGGGTTCTTATTTTGGTTCTGAAACAGTGGTGCATGTGTGAATTCATTCTTAACCCAAATTGCAAACCTCTTAATCTCAGCTAGCCCAAACTACATTGTGAACAAAACCCTCAACCTCTAGCCTCTATTTTGCACCCAACATGCCCAATTATGTGACCATGTGTGCCGTGGCGGAGCCAGGATTTCCAATCCGGGGGGGCCATTAGCCATATGCATTTGATAGCTCCGCCGATGCTAGGATTTACAAGACATTACGATACTAATTTTTTCTTGACCCCCAACCGACAATGCTCTAAAGAAACATATAGTAAAAATGCTAAACTTTGAGAAAAAAATTTAATGTTAAAAATGCTAAACTTTGAGGAAAAAATTTAGTGTTCAAAGTTGTCACGTTTTTCGCCATTTAGTAAAAAAAATAGTTACAAACCGAGAGAGGGAGAGAGAGAGATGAGAGATTGGCTAGAAGAAAAAGGAAGTTTGCACCTAGGGAGAAACCCTGGGTGGGAAGCTTGGAGTCAGGAAGTCCAACCACTGAGCCAAGCTGGCATCTGCTTTAAACTATCCCTACTTAAATATTTATAATTGTACGTTTCAAAATTTTATTTTATTTTTTGTAAAGTGCGGGGGGGGGCAGGGCCCACCCCAGCCCCACTGTACATCCGCCCCTGCATGTGTGCTTCTATGTACGTGTGTAGCTGCAAAGAAGCATGGGGTATTGAGGTCAATTTACGAGTTCTATTAAAAGTTGTAACCATGCATATTGGTCCAGAAACCGCAAGTTAATATTTAGTGATCAAATGTGAGGGGTAAAATCGCATAAGTCAAACGGGGTCAAACTGAATTTCTCCATTTTTCTTTGAATCCATTAAACCAATTTTCGAAAGATTTCTGAAATACTATATAACAAGAACTTCCTCCTTAAGTTTCACATGACAATGTCCCCTCTTGGCTCTTGCATTACTCACCTCCCTCTTTCTCTGATCCCTTGTGACAAACAAACAAGAAGATAAAATGGGATCCAGGGGTGCTGCTTTTCTCCCCCTGCTTAGTTTTCCTTAAAACAACGTTGTTTTATTTAATTTTTGGTACACCTCCAAAGCTTCCAAAAACCCTGTTTGGAGAGTTAATTTCCCAAAGTGCCTAAAGCCTAAACCCAATGCCTAAACCCTAAACCCAAAGTGCCTAAACCAACTATACCCTATCCCAAAGAGCCTAAATCTCCTAAAATTGAACTCCCAAATTAACTCTCTAAACAGGATCCTTGGAAACTTTGGAGGTGTACCTAGAAAATGAGCAAAACGATATCGTTTTGGGAAAAAACAGGCAGAAAAGTAGGGGGAGAAAAGCACCACCCCGTTTCCGATAAGATGACACTAAACTAAAAAGTGACAAGCTTTAGGTGTTGTTTTGAGTTGTCTCTACTTTATTGTATGTTTTTTTGGGAAGTAAAAGTGCAATATAAGCGAAGGCGAATCAAACAAATTCATTGACAAATGTAAAAAGGGGTTATCTTGTTAAGGTATTAATTGTTGTTCTCTTTGAATAATATATTCTTCCTCCATTATCTTGTTAAGCTTCTAACCTTAATCAAACAAAATTCATTGACAGATGTAAAAGGGGTTATCTTGTTAAGGTAATTGGTCTCTTGGAATAATTTTACTCCATCATCTTGTTAAGCTTCTAAACTTGGTTGGTTGGTTTTGTGAAAGTCAAACTTCTTCAAGGTTTCTATTATGGCTATGGTCATACTAAATTTATGATCTAATTTTACTTGTAAGAAATATTATTCATTTCATTTTGTGAAAGTCAAACTTCTTCTAGGTTTTATAATTTTATTTTTGCTAACGTCACACTAAATTTATGGTAATTTGACTTGTAGGAATTATTATTCATCGCGACATTATTAGTGGCTCGATACTATGGTATATTTGAGACAAGCACCCCATCTTTAGGAGTTATTCGAGACAACAAACACCCTCTTTTAATATTCAAATAAAATCAAGGAGAAATCTGATTAGAGAAAGGATTTAACCAATTAATCTAACATATGTATAAATATTGTAGCTTAAAATGTCAAACGGACATTCATTTAATTAATTTTTTGTGAGCATGCAGTTACGGACGCAGAATGTAATGAAGAGATGGGACCAAATGCATAATTATTTTGAGTTTGGAGATAATAATATAACAAAAACATGTTAAGGTTTTGAATGGTGAAAATATTCAATTTTGTTATAATTAAGTACTTATACCTGAAAAAATTAGATTTCTTAAACGTTTGGGGTTGCTTTGGTTCACATAATAAGTACCAAAACTGTATCTATTATCTGCACGACAGGTTTTATTCTTGTAGAATAGAAGGTTTAAATAAAAATTATTGCAACAGAAAAAAGAAAATCCAATTAATAAAAGACATACCTGTTAAGATTTGTCATACCAATCGTTAATAATCTGTGATTTGGAAATATTTATCTTGGCTTTTTCTGTAATTTTGGGGAGTGCGTGAATTTTATTGGAAACAATCAAAACAATCTTTAACGGATGCCTATTACTTTTAGGCTGCAAAGGATGAAAACAAACTAAAGCATCATACACCGAGAATTCAAGGTATCGTGCACATCATAGTATGATCCTTCATAGAAACAACTTGTAAGAGAGTGTTTGAGAGCCTACTTTTCAGCTTTTCATTTTTAACTTTTTGGCTTTTTGATTTTTTGGATTATGACCAGAATGACTTTTGAATCTGGGATGAGTGTTTGGGAGAAATGTACAGAATGCATTTTGGGAGAGAAAGATGGGGGAAATCCATAAGTAGAAGTTGAAAATGAGGTGTGAACCTCTTTTTGCTTTCTTCTCTCTATCCCCAAAAAATGGAAAAACAGTTTTGGGGAAAACTCTTTCTCCCATTGACTGCCAAACACCCATAAACCAAAAAAGAGAAATCAAAAAATTAAAAAAGAGGCTCCCAAACGGAGCCTTATAATAAACTTGCAAAATGAATCCGTTCATAATAAAGAGATTAGTCATTCCCAGGGCCGGCCCTGGGCATAGGCTCACCAAGCCGCCGCTTAGGGCCCCCCGTTTTTGGCCCAATAAAAGGGCCCCCGAATCGTAGGATGTATTATATATTTAGTATGTCAATACTTTGGCACATAGGGTTACTATGGTGCAGTGGTAAGTTCTTTACGTTTCATATGTGTGGTCTTGTGTTCGAATCCTCACGCCTTCTTTTTTTGATAAAGCATCACTTCACCCCAGGCAGTTCTTGTCAAACTTTGGAACAACTAATATATATACAGTTGCTAAAGGCCCCATTATTAAATCACGCTTAGGGCCCCCAAAATCTCAGGACCGGGTCTGGTCATTCCTGATCATATTTCAACTTTCATTGTTATTTGAACAAATCAAAGTTCTGTCTTAGTCGAAGTGGGGATAGTCTTTCTCCTTTACATGTCCATGGAGTTCTGTCTTAGTCCAAGTGGGGATAGTCTTGCTCCTTGCTATTATGTTGGAAAAATACTTAAATAAAATAAACTCTATAGGAAACTTATTATAACTTGAGGCTATCAATACTCGAAGCCTATTAAAACTCTATTTAGTATATTTAGGGTTCATATTATTTACCACGTAAA
>JAXBDA010002068.1:0-46631 GCA_036023075.1 Gaultheria prostrata | reverse complement strand
AAACCAAACCATTGAATACGGATTCTAATTTTTTTAAACCAGGACCAAACCACGTTACTAAAAAACCGAACCAAACCAATCGGTTTGGACTGGATTCACGGTTTGACGGATTTTCTGCTCACCCCTAATATATATATATATAGGGGCCGGTTCCCCTCACACATAAAAAAACACAAATTTTGACACTCCATCTTAGCCATTGAAACCAATGGCTGAGATTAGAAGTTGGGTTATTACACTCAATCTCTCATATCTCACCCTCACCCTATCTCCCACTCCCCCCACAATGTACTGCCCTCTCTCTCTCCCTCCCATAGCCCGGCGACCCACAATCCACCTCAATCGCCGGCCAACCCAACTCCAGCGGACCACAACTCCAGTGATTCCACAAATTAACACTTGCTACCTCCTCAGCTATTTCCCACTGGTTGATTTCCCCCAAATTAACTGTATCCGGATTGTCTCAAAAAGGGATTTCAACTTCATTTTGCTGATGATGAGATCCTCTTCTAACTGATTTGGATAAAGCTTCATGTATGACTGTCAAAATTGAAGTATTTTTTTATTGGATTGGTGATTCTCCTTGAGGGTTTATGCAAAGGTGCAATATTGTAACGCATATGAGGTGTTTGATAATATGCATGAACCATGTTTCGCAGAAAATAGCTTAAAAAAAGAAAACAGAGCTGCCTTCAATAAACGGTGCATTCGATGAGTGCGATATCGGATCAAAACTCATTTTTCATGAAATCCTTCACTACCACATAACCAGTGGCTAGCTACGGTGTAACCCGAAGACACAAGAGGAGCATCCAATCATGAAAAGGAGGAAAAAAAAAAAAACCATTGGCATGGACAAACTTGAGCCAGATATTAAAATTACACAAGGAAACCTTGCAAGCTAGCAACCAGAATTTCAAGAAGACAAACATCTCCAGGTAGCCATATGGAGCAAAAAAAACGCATGAGCCAAAAAACAAAACACCAATTAGAGACTGTAATTGCCGGAGTTGGGGCTGTAATCGTTGGAGATGTGATCGGCCGGAGTTGGGTCAGCCGGTGATGGAGATGGATTATGGGTCGCTAGGGCAGGAGAGGGGGAGAGGGGATTGTCGACCTTGTGAGGGAGAGAGAGAGAGGGTGATAGTGTGAGGGAGAGATACAAGTTATTGAGTGCAATACCCCAACTTCTAATCTCAACCATTGGTTTTAATGGCTGACATGGAGTGTCAACATTTGTGTTTTTTTATGTGAGGGGAACCGGCCCCATATATATATATATACATATATGGAAGAGCTTCCCATCCACACCACTAAAATCCGGACCCCGTCCTGACCTCATAGTTCCGGACCAAATTTCGACGATCCGAACCGCTCAATGTGTTTAAAATGTGTTTTAAAGGTCCAACGCGAGGATTCATTAAAAAAAATACAGGGAAGGGCTTGATCCAAGCAGTTTTTCATAAAAATACATATATACAGTTTTTATGAAAAATTGCTCTAATCAAGCCCTTCCCGATATTTGTTTTTGCTGATTTCTCGCTTGGACCCTTAAAAACATCTTTTAAACACATTGGACGGTTTAGATCATGAAAATTTGATCGGGAAAGTGGGGTGTG
The DNA here is from genome assembly GCA_036023075.1 of Gaultheria prostrata. Taxonomy (NCBI): domain Eukaryota; kingdom Viridiplantae; phylum Streptophyta; class Magnoliopsida; order Ericales; family Ericaceae; genus Gaultheria; species Gaultheria prostrata. Next base: position 45,012 of record JAXBDA010002068.1, on the reverse strand, counting down.
GACGTTAGGTCCGCATTTTAGGGTGTGGATAGGAAGCTCTTCCTATATATATATATATATATATATATATATATATTAATTTTTTGGTATTCTCAAACATAATGTAGTGCAGGTTGAGCTCTCACATGGTGGTAGAGGGCCATCATCTTCAAGTGATCGTCGCTCTGGCTACGGCGGTGGCAGTGGTGGCAGCAGCGGTGGTAGTGCCCGCCATGGCATTTCGCGTCATTCTGAATTCCGAGGTGCCACTAAGTTATATAATCTATCGTATGCATGAATGCTTTTGGTTTTCAACATCTTTGCAACCGATTGTAGGCTGTCTAATCATCCATAAACAATTTTGAACTCACCTTCATTTATTTGTGCAGTTATTGTTCGTGGGCTTCCATCATCTGCTTCTTGGCAAGACTTGAAGGTTAGTATGGTTGTTACATCTGCAATAGTTTGAAAAGTTCCCACTTTCCCTCTTGTATTTAGGATGCCACCATATAAATCTTGGTTGGATGATGACATCAGGATCATATGCGAAAGGCTGGTGATGTATGCTTTGCTGAAGTTTCTCGTGACAGTGACGGTATGCCTTTTTATCTTTTGGCCCCCCATTTTCTACCTTAGTGTAACAATCTTATTAGTCTTTAGAATCCCAATGAGAGCTTTCTGCTTTGCACTTATTTTCCAAGGAAAAGGAAGTTCCTTTTTATCCCCCCTTTGGTCAATTTAGACAACTCTCAAGTCTAACATAGTGACATATCATATATCTATGTTATCGAGACAGAGAAGACTTTATATCAAGGTTCTAAAACTAGCTAGGTGCTCCTAGGGCGGCCGGGCACCTTCTAACTTCCAGGGCCGAGTACTCGGCGCCTAGTCGGGCAATTAGTCGGGCTAGTGGCTAGTCGGCGAGGGGCCTTCTAGTGCCGAGGCGGCGAGTACTCAGCCTTCCAGACCTTTTAGAACACTGCTTTATATTGGTTTGTGGTAAATACTTGGCACTTTGCAGAGGTGGTTGGATGTATTGTATCTAAGATCTCAGTGACTCAGTTCAATCGCTACTAGGATTATGTTTGATATGCTAATTTCTTTCTTGTGCTTAGTCAGTGGTGTGCTTATATGTTACCTTTTAATTGCCATGATTACCGTGCATTCAAATATCTTCACGCTGCAAAACTGTCCATGTTTTCTTCAGGAACCTTTGGTCTGGTTGATTATACAAATTACGAGGACATGAAATATGCTGTAAGTTGCTTAGGGGGAAAAGTTATTTTCTGCTGTGATTTTGGTTATTTCTTTGTTTATTTCCTGACACTTTGATGTTATTCAAGTTTGCTGGGAAAATAATAATGATTTCCTGCAACAAGTATCTGATGTGTTTCTTATGTTACTCAGATTCGGAAGCTTGATGACACTGAATTTAAAAATCCTTGGACAAGATCTTATATTCGGGTATTTTCAGTTCCCTGTTGTTAATAGAGTAGAAACTTTTGGTTCTGAGGTTGGGCGGCTTTGGCTTTTTTGTTCAAAAATCAGTTCCTCCATGGGATTAGGATTATTCTCTTTAGGAGTGTAACAATTACATAATTATAGCTGGTCAAAGCAGTCCGAAGCCAGAAGCTTTTTCCCTTTAACATCTGGGCTAGGTGCCTAGGTCATAACCCAAGCTTACGCATGAAATCAATGATGTTGAGAGGCTGGCTCAGAAGTACAGTTTATTAGCTTGTGCTGCTACTGATTGTTTGTCCATTATGGCCTAAGGTAACGAGGTATGAGAACAGTCCATCAAGGAGCCGAAGTAGGAGCCGAAGCAGAAGTCCCAGGAGGAATAAGAGGTATTACTTATGTTGGTTATTTGCTTGCTTCACTTACAGTATTTTCTGTTCTCTGATATAATTCCTGATAAAATTGCAGCAAATCACTGGAACGTTCTGTATCCAGATCAGGATCAAAGTCCAGATCCCCATCTCCTGTGAAACCATCGAGGTATTGTCCCTTAGTTGTCCTATTCATCTATGGGATTTGTTTCTTCGAGTGCTATTTCTGACCTCCATTTTTTTGTAACCAAAAATTGTAGGCCAAGATCAAGGTCAAAGTCAGGATCTCCTCCTCGTCAGGTAAGATGACAGTTCTAGGGGGTTTGTCCCCTCTGTAGTCTGTACTGTAAAGGTCACACTAACCCTTTTACACTTACAGTATGAAAAGCAATAGGAAGTTAGTAACCAGAGTTGCCCATGATTTCTTACCTAAGGCCCTGTTTGTTTTGACGTAAAAAATTTCTTCAAAAACATTTTACCTATTTTTTGGTGTTTGGTTGGATAAATGACAAGTAAAATACTAGTTGCTGTAAAATGTTTTCCATGATATGGCGTAAAATGACTTGCATGGGAATCGGCCGTAAGTTGTATTTGTAGAGCCTTTCTTGTCTCGATATGGAACTGCCGGAGTACGATTCCGGTAATTGCTTTTCCACTAGTTCAACACCTGGAGAAAACTCTCTCTCAGCTTGTCTTTCGTTGAAGTTATTTGTATTAACCGTTGTCATTGTATGCCGTTGTTCATAAAAACAAGACAATTATGATTGTCATCCTTTGGATTATGTTGGAATGGAATCTCATGAATTTTCTTCCCAAACTTATTCTTGTTTCAGGCACGGTCGGGGAGTGTCTGATTTCTATGCAACCAACCTGAGTGGAACTATGTTGTTGCCGGCTTTGTTGAAGGGACAGTTCGAGATCATGTGTTTTATGGAATTTGAGTTAGACTAGTTAGTTGATAATGTTATTAAAACACCAATCCTAAGAACTTGGTATGGGGATGTTAACTATCGAAGTTGTCTTTCGACTAAATGTGACATTGCTGTTTCGTATTCCTATTACATTGGAGCTAAAAGCACTGTATGCATTTGGGTTGAACTTCTTGCATTTGTTCTTGTAAGACTCTGGATACATGAATTGCTCAGTTTGAATTATTGAGTTGGTTTTCCGTATACTGTGGAATTTGATGTGGTTTGACCCTGTGGACTCCAAGGCCCCATAGTTAATGCAGGATTAGAAGTGATTGACCATTACTCTAGGAAGACTTTGGCGAAAGATTCTTTGGGTCTTGGGCAACAGTTTTGCTGTTATGGTGGTTTGAGGTGATCAAAGAGCTGTAACCATTCCTGCGGGCAAGGCTTCCTAGAGTGGGAGGCTACATCGAACACTTTTATCTTGCCACGAAGGGTGGTTTTCCTCTTGGTCCTGTTGTGTTTGGCGAGCAAATGGCTCCAGGTTCATGTCTCCATTCTCCTATCGGACGAATTTCTCTATTTCTTGATGCTAAGTGTAGGAGGAAAGTTTAAGTCGCCAAATTGTGTTCAGTTGGCTCAATATTTGATGATATTGGTCTCATTAAAAAACACGCATTTGCGTGGTACTGCATGTCAAAGATAGTAGCGAGAAGCCGTTCAAAAACAAAAAAAAATGATGGTAGCTAGAACTGGAACGCCAAAAGAGCTAGAAACTTCCAATCTCATCGCCATTTGACCACTGACCATGCAAAACTAGGCTGAGGCGGTACGGGAATTGGAGAAAATGACACGCAACTGAGCTGGATGAAGAATACGCTTCCATCTGGGTGGGAAAAGGTACTTGCTCATTATCCCTTAGAACATCATTCTTTTGCCCACTATGATCAGCCTCCTTTGAGAGCACCTGGCATTTAACTACAACCGAAAGACTGCTACTGGACCTTTGAATTTGCAATCTAAGAGAATAATGGTTTTTAGGTGAGATCGGTTTGAGATGTGGGGCCATGATTTGGGTAGGTGTCTTGGCAAGCGGAAACGGCAGAAGATGGACAACGTCGAAGTTAATGATGGTGGTTAAAGGGTTATTCCAAACCTACTTGGAGGAATCGCAAACAGATAAGAGTTATTGAAGATAGCTACAGTGGCACTTATACCTTCCGTGTCCCTCAACGTCGTGCTTTTATTTTGATATATCTTTCTCTTGGTTCCTAACCTTATCTTGCAGGTTTTATGAGTGAGTGCACGGCGTTGATGGTATGTTTGCTTGTTTCTTTGAGTCTCGTTGGTGTGGTTTTTTAGCCTTGGTTTGGTTGGTTTATTTAGCAGTCGAGTCTTCTTGTTTGTTGGGTCATGATGTGCATGTCTTTTCTGGATTTATTGGTTGGCTTGTATCTCCGGGATTGTACTGCTTTATTTGATATCTATGATAAGTTTATGGTTTCTGTAAAAAAAAAGAAAGAAGTCCAATTACATCTCTTCAAGATTCACCATGTCTTTTGTTTCCACTAAGGTTTTGAATCAAGTATCAAACACTGTTTGATGTGTCTAAAATCAGGCTAATTTTGGCTTAATAAGTCACCTAACTTATTTTTTTATTAACTTATTTTGTATTATTGGTTTGTCTCGACGAGTGGAATCGAAAAAGTAAAAAAATATGATCTAAAACTCAATTTTTTTTAATGAAGACGAAAATAAGTTAGAATGGCAGATTTTTAAACTTATTTTCAATTTTATTAAAAAAAATAGAGATTTCTAATCATAATTTTTTACTTATTCGATTCCTCTCGTCAAGACGAATCAAATAATACACACAATTTGACACAAAACTAACGAATACGGGGAAAATCAAATAATGACGACAAAATAAGTGAAAGTCACTTATAAGGCCCACATAGACCTTCAGTACCAATCCCTCTAATTTCGTAGCAGTTCAGTTATTGGTAAGTTTTGGACATTACGGGTCATACTACTTTCTTTGGAGATAATTCTAAAACTAAATACTTTTTTATACTAAAACAAATTCATAATTTCTTTATTTATTAATATCTGAGCTTCAAAGTCATGTTCAACAACGATCAGGGAAAAAAGAGTCACATTTAACAATTTGTTTAATAATATGTTTTCATGTTGGTTAATTTTTAGGAAATAATTCATACACTCCTCTTTTTGATAACTGCACACATTTTCTTTCCTTTTAGTGTAAAAATTGCACATAAAAGTGCTTTACAAGACAAGAAAGAATGTTCAATTATCAAAAAAGAGAGTGTAAAAATTATTTTCCTAATTTTTTTTTGTGTGTTTTTAAGCATAAATGTAAATATTCATATTAATATATATTTTTCAAAGCGCGAAATTCGAAACAGCATCTGAAATTATATCTACACACACCATACTATTAAGAAAAACAGTAATACTATCAATAAAATTGAGATGTTATAACACTAACAGCCGAATCTCATCAGAAACAATTGTCAGTTGGCTCTCTTTCTCCACAAATTTTTGTCTCTGAATTTTTTTTCCCACTTTCTTTTTTGCTCCAGGAATTCCATTTCATCAAGAAAATGTTTTTGCTCCTGGCTTGATTGGGCCTGGGCTTATATAAACCAGGCCATGCAAATGTGGGCTCGTGAGGGGTAATCTCTCTTACGGGAAAGTCCATGATAAAGTACACCATCTCGAATTAGCCCTAGCCATTGATCCATACACAAGCATCCGCCATATTTATCACACCATCTCCTCTTACCTTCATCCGACGCCCTAATCTCGCAACAACAGCAGCGGCGACTCCGCACAATTCCAGGTACTATTTATGCCGCCCTTCTCTCTTGATTCTTTCTCCTCCGTGGCTTGGAACTCAACGATACTATCGTTCTTCCATGTCTTTAGATTTCCAAGTGGTAAAGAATTTTCTTCACTCGGATAAAGATGTCTATAAGTGTCCCTTTATTTTTACACTTAAACGATGAATACCATGCTAGCCAACCATCATATATTAGGCTAAAATTGCAACTGCAATGAGGCTACTCATTTAAGTTATAGCTCAAATGAAGGTAAAACCCATCAAAATGGGTGGTCAGCACCAAAGTTTTGATTTTTTTTCCCTTCACAATAAAAATGCCAACCACACTGCCCATGGCGGCCAGTGGTGAAGGTTTAGAAGGTGCGTATGGAGACTGTGAAATGTGCATTGGATATGCGTTTGTGTTGAGGCACGGGAAAAGCGTACTCAGATCATAATATTGTTTTCGCTTTATTTGCCCCTCAACGGACTAGTTGGCCTTTGTTGGCTAAACCATAAACACATGCTTGAGTAAAGATGGAAACCTAGGTCAGTAAAAAACACAAATGTAAATCAACAATAGCAAACTATATAACACTAGAAATGCATGTAAATGAAGATCCAGCCATCCAGGCATGATATTACCTTTTTTTTGCAAATACTCGCGGGATATTTCCACGAGGGGAACCCAGTTTAGCAAAACCTTTCCTTTTATCGGGTCATTAAATCTCTCAATCAAGTTTGCTGTTGTGGTGTGCAACAGTAATGTAAGTGAAATTACAATGGTAAAGGTTTCTGATAATTCAAAAGCTGGCGAAAAGAGCTTCAGATTTACTGTAAAGGAAAAAACACAGAATTTAAATGGTAATTAAAATACTATTCCACCACCGCTTGGACCAACGAGGGCAACCTTTGACCCGGGTCTTAGTTTTAAGGTTATTCCCGCGATTGAACAACATTGTTAGATGGATTGAAAAATGTAGAGACCCGTCCCTGATTTTAATTTATTTTATTTACTAGTGTAGTTACGTGTAAATATAATCAATAATAGTTTTTTGAGTCATGAATATATATATATTTTTGTGTAGGTGCATATACATATGTAAGTGGAGTATGTTCGTTTGATTGAACCCTATGTGTGGGACCCCGATTATATATTTTTTTGTAAATATAATCAATAATAGTTTTGTGAGTCATGAATATATATATTTTTGTGTAGGTGCATATACATATGTAAGTATGTTTGTTTGATCGAACCCTATGTGCGGGACCCCGATTATTCAATGCGATCGTTAAATTTTTAAAGTTCATTATTTAATTTATTCATAGTTATAGGGGCGTTAGTGTAATGGCTGGTAACATATTAGGAGATGGGTCTATGACTATTGTCTACATATTTGGAGGGGCCTTAGTGCAATTCTTGCACTTAAAGACTTAAAAGATCAGAGAACACTTTGTTCTCTTCATTTCCTCCGTGCTCTCTCTCTCTCATGTCTTTTCTCTCTCTCCCCCTAACTCTACAAACCCTCATTAGTCAACCCCAAAATCGAAGATCAAGATTTGGGAATCTCGCAAAAACCCAATGAGGAAGCATGATCTACGCAGAGAGGGCTACGATTTGATGCCAACAAAATCTCATTCGGACAACTTTAGGAGTTCCTAGCATTTTGGGGATCTTATTAAACTTGATATTAGTGTTTCGTATTTTGGTATAAAAGGATGTGATTTTTGAGTAAAATCATGCATGTACTTGTTCTGTATGTATACAAACATGTTAACGTGTGTGTTTGTGATATGCGTACATGCCTGTTCAGGGCAGAGACTTTTGACTAGTTTTTGTGGTTAGACGACGTACTTATTTTCTTTTAATTTGTAGTCATTGAAAAGGCTTAGATTCTTTCGATTGGGTGTAACGAAGTTAGTTTTTTTCCCCTATGTCTACCATGTGTTCGATGACATAGTTGTCAAAGGCGAAAGGTGCACCGAGGCGAAAAGTTCTATAGGACCTTAGGCGAGAGGCGCAAGGCGAGGTGTGCGCCTTTTTGAACCGAGGCGCACCTATGCGAAAATATAGGAAAAATAGCATACACCAATACTTTAAATAATAACACTAAGCCATTGAGTTTAAGACAACATACCATCATTTGAAATTGCTCTTTCAATGAATTCTTATTTCCCATAAACTCTTGAATCTCTTGTTTTACATCGGGTGGGACTCTTTTACATGCTGCCACATCTCTATAACTTCCTTCAAGGTGTTTCTTAGCCCGATTAACTCCTCCATTGGTTATTTTGCCACAAAAAAATACATTTAAATTGGTTAGTGTTCGCGGGATCTGGCATATGATGATACTTCCATGAAGGATCCATTCTATTAGCTTCGCTCGACATCTAAAAACAATCAAGCATGTATAATTTACTTTAGCTAATAGCCTAATATACTCTTTGGAAATCCCAACATGTATGAAGAGAGATAAAAATCTTAATTTCAATAAAAAATAAAACAGTGGTCGATTTGAAAGAGGCGTGCCTTTTTGTGCCTCGTTGCCTCTTGCCTAGGCGCGCCTTTTTGCGCCTAGGCTGCACCTTTTTCAAGTTGCCTCGCCTGGGATCACCCCAGGCGCAATAGGTGCGCCTTGTTGTGCCTCTTGCCTAGGCGTGTGCCTTTGACAACTATAATCAATGAAATGCTTTAGTGATGAAATTCCATTTATTTGCAAGCAAGCTTGTTACTTGCTTTTATGAGTTTGATTATTGGAGTTAATCCTCACTTATCAGAACTATATTTCTTTTTAGTGAAGTCATTTGGGTATATGGATACGAGATTATTGGATTTGGACAGTCATAGTTGTTTGTGTTTGGTTGATTTAGGCCATCGAGCTATAAATTGTGAAATGATGATCTATTGGTCATTGAGATGCGACACGTGTATAATAAGATAGTAAAATTGGGTGACGTTGGGAACGAGCAGTATGAGGTGTTGATAGCCAATAGTCCTTCTAGTTGAGGTGAGGCCGATGTTAATATGTATTCAAAGAGATAGATGTATTGTGTGTTCACCTACAACATATTTGCGATGAGCTATTCTCTTTCTTCATATGTATATGTATAGTGACTATGTGCGAGTTGGGTGATGTGGTAATGGACCGACAGGTCTACCGGCTTGGTCAATAACTAATAGCCAAGAGCGTTTGGTCAATAACTAATAGCCAAGAGCAAGAGTCCTATTGGGTGAGGCACGACAAGGTGAGGCTGATGCTTAGGCAAGCCAATAGGCCAATTAAGCAGATACTAAGATTTCCTACTAGGTACAGTGAGGTGAGGTGAGACCAACGCCGTGCTTAGTGTGCAATATTATATGTGATGTCTTCTCTCTCTCTCTCTCTCTCTTTTTAAAAAGTTGCTTGATGTAACTATTTGAACCTTCGTAGTACATGGTCACCTATCGTTCACTTGCCATACGGGTGCAAGGCTGAGTGGACATACTGGGATGGGTAAATTGGGCTACATAAAGTAATTTTTTGATACAATTGGTATTGAAAAACGAAATTTAAGTTTTCTGTTATAAGTACTTACTCGTGTATACTCGCTTTTTTTTAAAAGGAGCTATTTTTGTGGCCAAATTTGACCGAGAAAAATGTTTGTGGCCATTTGCGTCACATCGACATTTATCTGTTGCTAGCTTTTTTCTTTCCATTCTCTATGAAAGTTTTTATTGATCCAAGTAACATTAGCCAGTCTTGAACTCATGTTACGAGCAAGAAGTCAAAATAAATAGTGTCGTGCCAATGTGAAGACAGGCGACCGCTAGTGACCAGCGTTTAGGCCGTGACATTTTCGTAAAATCAATTCACAGGGCTGAAGTTTTCCACGAACTATAATCTTCAAATGCTAAAAGTGCATGCATACATGTGAATTTCAATCATCATATCTTTTATAAGCACAAGCACTGGTTGTCCTTGAAGAATGCAAACAAACTGTAGAATGTAAATATAGCAAATATAATCTCTTAAAACCCGCAAACTGAACCCAACTATAAACCGTGATTGCCGATGGCTATCCGCCCAAAGTTTAGTAATGCTAAGCTCGAATTCAAGCAACCCCTCAATGTACCCCTCTATCTTTCAAAAAGGTAAGCTTTGCTCCGTTATACACACACGCACACATGTATAGGCAGAGACAAACAAAGTCAATCTAAAATAGTACAAAGTCGGTGGAAGAGCGAGCTTTGTTCCTGATGAATTGACATTGCTTTACATAAAACCCTAAACAGAAAAGACCCAGTTAGAAAAAAGTAGGTGAAAGAGCGAGCTTTTCTTTCTGATGATTGCTATCGATATAGATACAGAACAAAATCAAGATCATGAGCCACGGCATATCAACAACATACCAGACCTACGAGAGCTCAACAGCTGAAACCATGGACAAATTCGCCTTCCCTTGACTGAATTGTCGAGCTAGGGTTTCTTCCTCTTCCCGCTTCCTATAGAAATTATGAAAATGTGATAAACGACGCGAACTAGGGTTCGGCTAGGGTTTACCTTCGGAGTTGGATGAAGCGCGAGCCTATGGATCTGGACATCTCTATTTGCCCTCTTTTGCTACTTTTTTTTTTTTGACAAGTAAATAATTATATCAAAAGGAGAGCAAGAAGGGGAAGCATCCCCCTTACACAAAACAATAGACTATACACCGCTACGCGAACAAAACCGAGCCCTATACACTGCTACGAGGACAAAAAGGTCAAACCAATCTAAAAATTGGTCGAGATAAAGGTTACATTCTCCCTTATCCCAACTTTTACAGGACCAATGACACATTTGCACTTTTTTTTTTTAATTGGGTTGGGCTGCGAAGTGGCTCGGATTGGAGTTTATGTATTGCCCTTTTTATTGGGTTGGGCTGCGGTATTAGCACGGGTTGGAGCATTGGAAATGGTTTGAGCCATTTTTAACAAGCCGAAGTCATTTTTAGCTCAATAAAACTATGGGTACACCAATTGGTGCACACCAAATGCACACCACGATGTGTGGGACCAATTACTTATTCAAAATATGTTTTTAAGGATCTCTGTAGAAAAATCAGCTCAATCGGATATTGATAAGAGCTTGATCAATTCTTCGCTGAATTTCCCATCAAAAAATTGAGCAAAGAACTGATCAAGCCTCTATCGATATCTGGCTGAGCTGATTTTTTTTACTGGGATCATTAAAAATCATTTAAAACAAATTGAACTGCTGCGATCAATTTGTGTGGTCTTTAAATGAATGTCTTTAATTTTTTTTTTAATGATCCAAACCATTCATCTTTTAAACTGCTATTTGAGCATCGTTTGTGTGAAAAATCAAGTTGTTTGGATACCAGTAAGTGCCTAATCTATTAACGCAAAATGAACGTTTTTTGGAATTGGGGTGGCTCGCCCCACCTCGCCCCACCAACTACCTCCGTCCTTGACTGTGAGGTAAGTGAAGGTGCTAGAGCTTTACTATGTGCATGTGAAATTAATTCGCAAATCAATGCAAATGTTGTTTTGAATGAGATAATGTGGTTTGAAAAGACTTCCAGTTCTAATTTATGTTCCTTTTATGCGGGGATCAAGTAAGCAGAACATATTCCTAGCAGTTTCTCATCATGGCCTGTATGGTAAATTGTTGTAAGTTGGCTTATTCGCTGTGTATTGTCATGTTCATTTCAGAGGTCCTGGTCAACCAGGTGTTGCTAAGTGCAGAATATTGCATATGGACAAGCAGAAAAAAGTGAATGATTTTACTGCCCATTATGATTTGTTGATAAAAAAAAAGTTAAAATTACCTGATTACGTACTTATTATAACTTTTCCTTTTGTAACTAAAGGTTTAGCATCTGAGGGATGTATTGCATATTTTATACGTCCTTTATCTTCATGCAATGAAAGGAATCTGACTAAGGTAAATGTGTAAATGTATGGCAATCTTACCATGTCTCATGACACTGATGCTTTCTTGATGATAGATGCCAAGCGCTTGGACAAATATGAGCTTTGGAATCATACATAGGGATGTAAATTGGGAATGGGAGAGAATCAGGGAGGAGTTGAGGGTATTTGTATATAGTTGGAGGTTCTCGCTCACTCTCGGAAGATTTTTGCATGTGGAAAAAAATAAGAGAGGAAGAGGACACAAATTTTATTTCAAATAAATTATAGCTGTGGAGCATCTTGGATCTTATGAGCTATGGAGCTTGTGGAGCACCGCTCACTGCAAGGATTGCTCTCTTGGATTGCTTCATAGTGATGGTTTTACTTTAATTCTGTCATTATGTAGTTGAGTACCTGGCTATTGAGAATGAATACCACGATACTGTGATACTTCTAAAAAGTTTGTTAGATTTGGCGACTTTGCTCCAATTACAAGATTTACTTCCTTTGTGCAGGGGAACTTGTTCTCTGAGTAATCTCTTCAGCACTGAAAATGAGTAGTCGCTTTTCGCGAATGATTTACGTTGGCAACCTCCCCGCGGATATAAGGGAATGGGAAGTTGAAGATCTATTCTACAAGGTTTGAGTTAATTATCTTTCCCCTGTATTTACTTCTGTTGTAGTTATATAGGACCTTCACGATTGTTGTTTTGAATGATTGTGGAGTTTTAACCTGCCTTTATGCGATTTTGAACTATTCGAACCCCTTTGACCTTTGAAGTACCGCTAATTGGCTGCATAATTTCCTATTTATACTTTTTTTTTCCCCTGTTGTCTTGGAAAGTTATGGGTGAATATGCAAATTCAACCAGCCATCAACACTTGGCTACAGGCAGTGTAGCTATTTAAGTTTACTTTCTGTCGGTTATTGTGTAGCTTCGTCAATGCTAGTAGGTTGTTCGAAAACGGAAACGAGGACAGCTCACTATCTTATATCTTATGGAATATGGAGAACTTTAAATAGGACTGGTCAGAACTAAAGTATTGTTTTGAGGAGTCCAAGTGCCCCTTGTAAAGTCGAACGGAATTGCATTTTTTTTCTTAGCTTTTTGTTCCTTCTTTTACTGTATGTGCGTGCGTGCTGGTGGTTTATTTTTTTTGGTTGGTCTTGATTCTTGAAGGACTAGAAACGAGTGAAAACCTCATCTTTCCCCCGATTGACTTTGGTAGGAAGTTTGCTGGTAATTGAACTTCTATATGTTGCATTCGCTTTACATTGCCCTCGAATGCAAGACAATTTCTGTTAAATCATTCTTCTCAGAAGTCAATGCTTTGACATCTATCTGTACGCTTAAAATATGTTCTTCTTGTTTTTGGTATTGCAGTATGGCCGTATATTGGATATTGAATTGAAGATTCCTCCGAGGCCTCCTTGTTATTGTTTTGTGGAGGTATTTCTCTTTTGGTTGAGGTTTTTTTTTTCTTGGATATGTGAGCGCATTCAGTGATTTTGAAATATTTACCTTTGTAACTTGGTAGTTTGAGAATTCTCGGGATGCGGAAGATGCAATTAGAGGAAGAGATGGTTATAACTTTGATGGTTGTCGTCTAAGGGTAATAATTCGTTTTTTGCATAGGCAAATCTTTTTTTTTTTTTTTGGTGTGGTTTCTCAAACATAGTGTAATGCAGGTTGAGCTTGCACATGGTGGTAGAGGGCCATCATCTTCAAGTGATCGTCGCTCTGGCTATGGTGGCGGTAGCGGCGGTGGTAGTGCGGCGCGCTATGGCATTTCACGTCATTCTGAATTCCGAGGTGCCACTAAGTTATATAATCGATCATATGCATGAATGCTCTTGGTTTTCAACATCTTTGCAACCGATTGTAGGCTGTCTGTTCATCCGTTAACAATTTTGACCTCACCTTCATTTATTTGTGCAGTTATTGTTCGTGGGCTTCCATCATCTGCTTCATGGCAAGACCTGAAGGTTAGCATGGTTATTACATCTGCAAAATAGTTTGAAAAGTTCCCACATTCCCTCTTGTATTTAGGATGCCACCATGTAAATCTTGGTTGGATGATGATATCAGGATCATATGCGAAAAGCTGGTGATGTATGCTTTGCTGAAGTTTCTCGTGACAGTGACGGTATGCCTTTTATCTTTTGCTTCTGCTTTGCACTTCTTTTCTAAGGAAACGAAGTTCTTTTTTATCCCCCTTTTGTTCGATTTAGACAACTCTGAAGTCTAACTGACATAGTGACATATCATATATCTATGTTATCGAGACAGAGAAGACATATTGTATTTCAGATCTCAGTGACTCAGTTCAATTGCTATTAGGATTACTGATTACATTAGTTAGTTGTGTGTTTCCATGTTACCTTTTAATTGCCATGATTACCATGCATTCAAAATTTCAAATATCTTCACGCTACAAAACTGTCCGTGTTTCCTTCAGGAACCTTTGGTCTGGTTGATTATACAAATTATGAGGACATGAAATATGCTGTAAGTTGCTTAGGGGGAAAGCTTATTTTCTGCTGTGATTTTAGTTATTTCTTGATTCTTCGATGTTGTTTAAGTTTGCTGGGAAAATAAGAATCCTGCAACAAGCATCTGATGTGTTTCTTATGTTACTCAGATTCGGAAGCTTGATGACACTGAATTTAAAAATCCTTGGACAAGATCTTATATTCGGGTATTTTCAGTTACCTGTTGTTTAATAGAGTAGAAACTTTTGGTTCTGAGGTTGGGCAGCTCTGGCTTTGGTGGTCAAAAATCAGTTCCGTCCGGGGGATTAGGATTATCCCCTTTAGGAGCGTATCAATTACATAATTATAGCTGGTCAATCCAGAAGCTTTTTTCCTTTAATATCTGGGCTAGGTGCCTAGGTCATAGCCCAAGCTTATGCATGAAACCATGATGTTGAGAGATTGGCTCAGAAGTACGGTTTATTAGCTTGTGCTGCTACTGATTGATTTTACATTATGGCCGTAGGTGACGAAGCATGACAGTCCATCAAGGAGCCGAAGTAGGAGCAGAAGCAGAAGCAGAAGCAGAAGCAGAAGTCCCAGGAAGAATAGAAGGTATTACTTATGTTGGTTATTTGCTCGCTTCACTTACAGGATTTTCTGTTGTCTGATATAATTCCTGATAAAACTACAGCAAATCACTGGAACGTTCTGTATCCAGATCAGGATCAAAGTCTAGATCCCCATCTCCTGTGAAACCATTGAGGTATTGTCCCTTAGTATTCCTATTCATCTATGGGATTTGTTTCTCTGAGTGCTATTTCTAACCTCCATTTTTTCGTGACCAAAAATTGTAGGCCAAGATCAAGGTCGAAGTCAGGATCTCCTCCTCGTCAGGTAAGATGACAGTTCTAGGGGGTTTGTCCCCTCTGTAGTCGGTACTGTAAGATCACACTAACCCTGTTACACTTACCAGTATGAAAAGCAATAGGAACCAGGTTGCCCATGATTTCTTACCTTAAGGCTCTGTTTGTTTCGACGTAAAACATTTTCTTCAAAAACATTTTACCTATTTTTCGGTGTTTGGTTGGATAAATGACAAGTAAAAATACTAGTTGCTGTAAAATGTTTTCCATGATATGGCATAAATGACTTACATGGGAAACGGCCGTAAGTTGTATTTGTAGAGCCTTTCTTGTCTCGATATGAAATTGCCGGAGTACGATTCCGGTAATTGCTTCCCCACGAGTTCACCACCAGGACAAAACTCTCTCTCTCTCTCTCTCTCTCTCTCTCTCTCTCTCTCTCTCTCTCTCTGCAATTGTGAGTAAGAGGTCTTTCTTATGTTACCTAGTTCTCCCCATTTTTGTTCTTGTAATACTTTTCAAGTGCATCCAAACACCGTAAAATAAAATTAAACAATCATTTTACGCAAAATCATGTTGCATAAAAGAACATATTCCATCCAAAATATTTTAGGAGTATATCGAAACAAACAAAGATGTATTTCTGCTGTAATTTGATCAGTGATTTGGGTAAGGAAAAGGAATAGGAATAGGAAAATGAAATGGTAAAATTGGTGGATCTAACAATTGTGTCCCATTAGATTCTTTAACTTTTCCATTACAGTTTCTATATTCACCCAAATCCTTGATCGGGATTTGGGATACAGCTTTAGCTAGTCTTTCGCTGAAGTATTAGTTATTGGTATTAATCGTCATCATCGGTGTGCCGTTGTTCATAAAAGGAAGACAATTATGATTATCATATCCTTTGGATTATGTTGGAATGGAATCTCATGAATTTTCTTCCAATACTTGTTCTTGTTTCAGGCACGGTCGGGTAGTGTCTGATTTCTATGCAACCAACCTGAGTGGAACTGTTTTGTTGCCGGCTTTGTTGAAGGGACAGTTCGAGATCATGTGTTTTATGGAATTTGAGTTGGACTAGTTAGTTGATAATGTTATTAAAACACCAATCCTAAGAACTTTTTATGGAACGATGTTAACTATCGAAGTTGCCTTTCGACTAAATGTGACATTGCTGTTTATTACATTGGAGCTAAAAGCACTGTATGCATGTGGGTTGAACTTCTTGCATTTGTTCTTGTAAGTCTCCGGATACTTGAATTGCTCAGTTTGAATTATTGAGATGGTTTTCCGTATACTAAAGAATTTGATGTGGTTTAACCCTGTGGACTCTCCTAGGCTCCCCATAGTTAATTCAGGATTTAGAAGTGATTGACCCTCATCTTTGCCGGAAGATTCTTTGGGTTTTGAACAGTTTTGCTGCTCTGCTGCTGTGTTGAGGTGATCAAAGAGCTGCAACCATTCCTGCCGACAAGTCTTCCTAGAGTTGGAGGCTGCTTCGAGCGAGCACTTTATCATGCCACGAAGGGTGGTATCCTCTTGGTCCTATTGGGTTTGGCGAGCAAATGGCTCCAGGTTCAAGTCCCCATTTGCCTATGGGTTGCTAATACTGGAGAAGTCAAATAACAGCAGTGCTTCAACGAAGTACTCCATTTTTTTTATTCAAGTCTATGGGGAAAGTTAAAGTCGCCAACTTGTGTTAAAGTGGCTCAATATTTGACGATGTTGGGCTCGTTCATTATACAGTACTATAAAACAGGCATGAGTAGCTAGAACTAGAATGCCAGAAGGGCTTGTAACTTCCAAGTTCCAATCTTAATTGCCTTTTGATCACCAACCATGTATGGTATTTTAATCAAATTACTTCTTTTCAAGATTCAACATGTCTTTTGTTTCGACAAAGTTTTTGAATCATGTATCGTGCTGTCGGATTTGTCTAAAATCGGCACCTACCCCCTCTAATTTCGTCCCGGTTAGTTCCGGGTGAGTCCTGGACGACACAATAGGTCACACTACTTTCTTAGGAGATAATTCCACAACTAAGACTTTTATAGATAAAAAAAAACATAATTTTCTTTATTCATTAATATAAGAGCTTCAAAGTCATGTTTAACAATTTTTTTCATATATATTTTTATGTTGGTTAATTTTTGGGAAATGATTTTCACACTCTACACACCTTTTCATATCTTTTAGTGTACACTACAAAACAAGAAAGGATGTGCAATTATCAAAGTAGGAAGCGTAGAAATCACTTTCCTAATTTTTTTAAAAGCTTTTTAAGCATACATATAAATATACATATTTACATATAATTTTCAAAGTGCGAAATATGAAATGGTATCCCAAATTATACCTGTACGTACCACAATTGATACTGTATTCAGAACTTTTGGTTTAGACTTTGGATTGAGATGTTAAACATGCACATCCCAATATAATCAGAAACAATTCTCTCTCTCTCTCTCTCTCTCTACATTTTGGTCGCTGAATTTCTTTTCTGCTCCCGGAATTATTTTTCATCAAGAAAATGTTTTTGCTCTGCCTTGATTGGGCCTGGGCTTATAAACCGGACCACGCAAATGTGGGCTCGAGCTTACTCCACGGGAAAGCCCATGATACAGTACCCCATCTCGAATTAGCCCTAGCCATTGATCCATATACAAGCATCCGCCATATTTATCACACCATCTCCTCCTACCTTCATCCCACATCCGACGCCCTAATCTCGCAACAGCAGCAGAGGCAACTCCGCACAATTCCAGGTACGATTTCTGTCGCTCTTCTCTCTTCATTCTCTCCCCTCCGTGGTTTTGAACTCATCGATATTATCGTTTTTCCATGTCTTTAGATTTCTAAGTGGTAAAGAATTTTCTCCACTCGGCTAAAGGATGTCTATCGGCGAGATTGCTTGCACCTACGCTACATTGATCCTTCACGATGATGGCATCCCAATCACTGTAAAATTTCTCTCCTCTCCTCTAATGATTATTTTCATCTATATCTGTTTCTGTACATGAGAAATTTGTCACCATTTTATGTCGTGAAACGGCGCTCTTCCATGGAATCAATCCTACAAATTTCCAATGATTGTTCTATACGCCGATTATTGACGTGTTTATGTTGATGCAGGCGGATAAGATAGCTACACTTGTTAAAGCAGCGAATGTGAATGTAGAATCATACTGGGCGAGCCTCTTTACTAAGCTGGTTGAGAAGAGGAAAATTGAAGACCTGATCATGAATGTTGGATCTGGTGGAGGTGGTGGTGCCGCCGTCGCTCTCTCTGCTCCCTCTGCTGGAGGAGCTGCCGCTGCCACCCCCGCTGCAGCTGTTGTTGAAGAGAAGAAGGTTTGTTCTCTTAACGCATTGTTTAAGATTGGCGCGGTTTGATATCTTTTTCTGTATGGTTAATGGTGCAATTTGGTGAACGATTTGCATTTTTAATGTCTTGACAGGAAGAACCAAAGGAAGAGAGTGATGACGACATGGGATTCTCCTTGTTTGATTAGAAGCACATGTGCTCTATTTTATGGTTTTGTAATTTCTCTCTGTTGGCAGTAGTTGTAGATGTGGAAGGAATTTCATTTCATGGAATCACATTTTTGTTAATGTAGGTTTATTTATGCAGTTTTAACAACATTGAATCGTGAGAGATTTCGTTGATTGTACTTTCTCAGTGCATGTTTTGTGTACGCATTTTGCTTTTTATGCTTGATGGATGGGATTTTGTTTACTTCGTCTTGCTAGCCTTTTATGAACCTCTGAATTGTCTTTGTTGCTCGTGTATAATTTTGCCCACTACTCTGTTTTAGCTATAGATATCAATTATCAGCTGCATATTTCAGCTGTAGATATCAGCTGCATAGAATTAGTTTGCATTTTTCGTGCCTTTAGAGGACAGATGGTAAGTCTGCCTAGTTTTTGAGCTTCAAATTTGTGACCTCTTAGAGATGTGCAGGAGACGAGGCTGCTTCCCACTAGCCTAGCCATATTGCTTCTTTTGCATTTGTCTCTACAAAGTATCCAGCATCAATTTTGGCACTAATAGATAAATAGTTAGTTACTTCTGAATTACTGGAAACTGATACAATGCTTCATGGTCATGTTTTATCATTTTTTCACGTCTTCTCGAGTTCTCGCTCATGTCTAAAGTAACCTAATCTTTGTATGCCGTTATAATAAGATCGATAGGTTGATATAAAATCTTCATTATCTTGGCTACTTCTGCCTGCATATTTAATAGGTTTTGAAGAATCATTATTTGCATGAATTGCTTTGAGGAGAGGTATTAGATATCGATATCATGCGAGGGAAACCGAGATACTAGGATACATCATCTTGTACCAATCTGGGTTTACTCTATCAATGTTAGATCTTCTTTATAGAGAAATGTAGTTTAAATCCCTGAACTAAGTTTGAAATACCAGATTGAAATTTGTCCAAAACTGGACTCAACTTAATTTTGCGGCGTTGGATGGATGATGGATGTTAATATTCAATTGATCTCACTTATTGTTCTGTGATAGTGTTGCTTCATTCCTAGTTGCCACACTTGTGTAATTGGTGTTGAGATGATTCTTAAATCTCTGGCCAAGATGGGGATTGAGCCGTTGGGCTGTTAATGTTTGTCGTTTGCTGTGAAAGTGGCAGCATAAATAGGGATTTGATTTTTTAAGGCAGCATAGTTGTATGTTTTTTTTTTCTGTTTTCCTATGGCCTTGGTGGTGTTCAGATTTGTTTAAGTGCAGGGACGATTGTTTCTGGGGTTTGCCCGCCCCCTGTATCTGTAGACTGTAAAAGCTTTTCCTTTTGCCAAGTACAATATCTATTCGTGTGAAGTATACAAGTACTTATTCAAGATTTATACGTAACCAATAAAGGTTAAGAAGTAAGAACAAGAACAAAATCATTTGTTTTTGTTGGAATGGTTGAAGTTCAGTTCAATCGAAATTCGTTAAAAATGAGCTTGAAAGGCAAACAAACTAAATTTGAATGCTCTTTAGCAGTCGTATTGAAATGAAACTCAAGTTTGAGCTTTCCAAGGATGCCTTCGATACGTAATTTTGTTTGAACTTTTATTAGACAAAAAAAATTCCTATCTGAATTTGTCAATCATTGCGTTTTGATATGCCTCACTCAATTTTAAAATGTGGTAGTAGTATAGTTATAAATAACTTAAAAGCGAGATAAGGGAAAATTTGATGCACTTATTTTGAGCTCATTACATGGATAAAGTACCAAGGGGTTTCTTGGTTGTTGCAAAAGTGGTAGGACAAGACTTAATCAACTCCCCTTTTATTTGGCTAAACATATTCCTAACACCACCCACATATAGTGGGACCTTAGCTTCGGTCCCGATATCTGTGCGGTGGGATCCGTTACAGATAGTGGTGTGGTGTGATGGAGAAATACTCTCTGGCCGAGATGACGGGTACCATACCTGCATTTCCATTTCTTGCACCCAAAAAAAATTGGATAAAGAAAATGGGACGAATGTTAAAAAACGATTTTTATTTATTTTTTTGTTGAGAAACCTTAACATAATAAAAAAAACCTACATTTTGACGCACTTCTCATTTCCTGTATTTGACCTATTTTGATACTACTAGCGTTTTTGTGCAACTGGCCATGGCCACAAACTTCTCATCATCATCTCCTCCTCCTTGTTCTATATCTTGTTCAGTGTATCGGGTGCTAAATCCTCCGTCGATAATCCTTCTCAGCGTCCCAGCAGCTGCTTCTGCTGCTACTTTCCTCCATCGTGGATTTCTATCTATCGAAATGTTTAGCAAAACAAGAAACAACGACCAAAACCAGAAATGTGGTGGATTGGCCCCATTACACCTGCTGCAACAATCCAATCGTTCACTCGTCCAGTGCAACAGCACAAGCACCGGAAATTGTCCCATTAGCACCGTCACGTTCAAGGGTAAGAACTCTTTCAGTCCAAATATCAAACACCTTAGGTCCTCTGCAAATTCCCCATTAAGGACTTCTCTTAGTTTCACCAAAACTATAAAGACTTCAGATTTGATGGTAAAAAGGGCAAAATATCAGCCCCAATCATTTCAACCAAATGGTATGGAATTGAGGAAGAACTTAGTTTTTCATCATATCAAGGAAAGATGCACCACGTCTCGTGGAAAATGCCCTTTGGGTTAGCTTGAACTTTGGAAAATGGTTTGGTGAAATGCTTAAAATGGTAGGATTTGAGCATTCGTTTTTTTTTTCTTTTTCTTTTTCGATAATATAGAAAGTGATTTAAATGGGTTTTGAGGATGAGTTTAGATTTATCAACTTGGTACTAGATGGCCTTAAAGACACATTGCATCAAATTGTTGACAGTTGCTTGTTTTCTGTTTTGGTGTTTCGTTAACTCAGACATGAAGTTACTCTCACTCTTCCAAGAAATCAAAATTAATGAGAGAGGAATGGACCTACTTTTTGACAACAACCCGGGTCTAAGAACCAGACCGTTTAATTCCATACGTAATCGGATTCAATCTCTCGAGAAACTGGGAATCAATAGCTTCAGACTTGGTCGTCTGATTTTAAAGCACCCTGATTTATTAACAGCAAAACAAGTTGATTCATTTGTGCACTTCGTAACGGTTGATTTAGAGAGCAAGATTGAACCTCTCCAGCTTGAGCGCCTTCTCAACACGACAGATCCCAGATTCTTTGTAGGGTTTGAGGGAAAGGTTAAGTTGCTTCTTCATCATGGAATTCCCCAAGAAAAGCTTGCTCATGTTCTTAACAAAGTTAACCTTGCCAAGGCTTTATGCCTCAAGTCGGATAAAGAAATTGAAAGAACAATCATTTTCTTGAAGCGCTTTGGCGGTGTGGATTTTATTATTCGACGCCCTGTTATTCTAAATTATGATCTCGATAATCAGCTGATCCCAAGATTTATGTATCTATATGAGCTTAGTGAGAGAGATGAGGAAGCCACAGAAAGCGTGTTCCGTAAAGTCCCTGGAGTTTTAACATACACTGTGGAGCATTTAAAAGATCACGTAGAGTTCTTGAGATCCTTTGCTGGCTTAACTGATCAAGAAATATTCAGGATTGTTTTATCGTATCCCAATGTGTTTAGTGCTAGTAGGGAGAGGAAATTGCACCCTAGAATAGATTTTCTCAAGAAATGTGGGATGAGTTCCCATGATATTTTTAAATTCTTGACAAAAGCTCCCCTTTTTCTGACCCTTTCCTTTGAAGAGAACCTTGCTTATAAGTTGGTATTTTTGGTGAAGATTGGGTATAAAAGCAGAACAAAGGATTTGGCGAAGGCAATGGGAGCAATAACCAGAACCAGCTGCAAGAATTTTCAGCAGGTGATTGGGCTGTATTTGAAATATGGGCTATCTTGCGATGACATTCTCATCATGAGTAAGAAGCATCCTCAGGTATTGCATTACAATCCTGAATCTTTGGAGGAGAAGATGGATTACTTGATCGAGGATATGGGTCGTGAAGTTAGAGAACTATTGGGTTTTCCTGCTTTTCTTGGGTACAAGCTTGATAGTAGGATTAAGTTTAGGTATGAAGAAAGGAAGAAAATCTCGGGAGAGGGAATGTCCATCAACAAACTACTGTCTGTATCAGCTGAAAAGTTTAGATTGAAGAAGAATAAGAAGAAGAGTCTACTATTATGATTGACAATTAAGTATAATGGAGGATGGATGAGTGTCTGCCCATTGTTGCATTGTATTCTTCAAGACTTGATTGAAGCCTTCTCTAACCAATTCAAATGCACAATAATTTGAATACGTCAATATTAGATGCAAAGGAGATAAAGCAATCACAGTTTGCTTAGTATATTGAAGCAAATAGAGTTTGGAAGAGTAGGGTGTCTGCAAAATGATGGAAGACTGTGTGGCGGAAAATCTGCTCGGGTATTTTCTGTTTTGGCATCTTGATATCATCTCCAGGGAACCTAGTTTTTGGGTACTGACCATTGTTAGGAGGGAGCGAAAAACTTCTTTAACAAGGCTTCCATAATTGTTTGGATTCGCTGGGTCTTTTTGTGCCTTAATTGGATCGTAGAAGTAGAAATTGTGGTTAAAAATATTGCATTACTTCCTTGAATTTGGGTGTTGTAATGAAGCGATCACTGTATAAAAAGGCTCACCTGCAATTCCCTGTGATTCATTTGTATCCGTACCTGCATCTCCCAAATTACTATTGTTAATTTTCGATAGGGATTTCCCAGGTCAGTTGAGTTACCACTTACTGCTTGGTATTCAAAGAAAGCAGGAGTATGTATGTGTCTTTTCCAGATGGGCATGCTCATTTGCTTTTCTTGTTCGTGTTAAACATTTATAGTGAAACCTAGGCCAATCTCCAACTCCTAGTTTCCCAGTAACCTTACCTTTAATGAAAGTGCAACATCCATCGCGAGAATTGAATTGCACCTTCTCTGCACTAGGAGTGGAGGGGAAAGGGAAGCACGAACAGCATAATATCAAGCTTCAAGAATTCTACCAAGGAACATTTCTGTCAAGCTCAGTATTACAGCATTGATAGCATTATGGTAAAGAAAACATTGTAGTAGAATTCCGAGTGCACAAAACTGACCGTTATGTACGGGAGAACTTCTCAATGAACTAGCAAGGAGATTCATGAAATAAAATGACCTCCTGTATCATCACTGGTGTGCTACTATTCAAAACTGACCGTTATGTACAGCAGAACTTCTCAATGAACTCGCAAGGAGATTTATGAAGTAAAATGAGCTCCTGTATCACCACTGGTGTACAATTAGGCCACCATTTATAAGTTGGACGATATTCATGTATGTGGAAGTAAGAGCTTGCTCTGGTATTGATCAAGTAAATATCGAAACATTGTTGCAAGCCCCCTTCTGTCAGTGTCACCTAGGGTCATCCAATCAATTCCATTTTTCACGTGGATATTATTACTGTATTATTTTTAAACATAGGAAATTGCACAGCGAAGGGATATAGTCGAGTGGTAAGGCTTTCCCTTTATGCGGATTAGGTCCTGGGTTCGACTCTCCCCACTTTTCTATACCAATGAAAAGAACACCTAAAAATTGTACTTTAAATGTCCCTTTGACAGAGCAGGGTAGCATCGGAAGAGCAGGACTTAGCTGCCTCCGAGGGAGCTTCATTCTGATCCATAGAGATTGAAGCTGAATGAAAATCCAGTGGTCTCTAACCTTCAAGGCCGATTAGCCCATTCAATCCTAGCCTGCTCGTTATCAGTTTGGCACAGCATTTCCTGGCTTGATCTCATCTTGTTTTCTCAATCGACTTCGCAGCCCACAGCTCAACCCCAGCCCAATTTGTTCGCCAATGTTAGGGGTAGGGATGACAATTACCCCGTCCCGTTGTTGCCTCTGACTTCTCCGCCCCGATCCGAGAGGATTTTCTCCGATCTAATAAGCAGATGGGATGAGTGTGGTATTTGTCTCCACCGTGTTTTAACATGATCCAACTGCAATTATAGTTATTAATATTGTTGTTTATATGTACTTACATAGATTTCATTGTTTTGATATATTAGGAGCAAAATTCCGAATAATAAATTGATACTTTATGTCTTCTTTTTTTTTTTTTTTCCCCTTTTTTAAAATCTCATCAGTCATAAATATCTTACTTTCTTGTTAAAACATTGGAAAGAGAACAAAGTCAATGAAAGTTATTAGAGTGAATGAGACCCAATTATTTTCCGGCGCCAATACCTCTCCAATTTCCTTCGATCCCACTCTATCATGATAAACAACGGGGCGGGGACTGGAGACGGTAAATCGGACGCCGCCCCATTGCCATCCTTCATCACGTTGGAAGTCTTGTGAGATGGACATTCCACAATGCTAGATGGCCCATAGGAGACAAATGGCCTGCCCAATTGCCTGTCCCCAGAAACCAATGGTTCTGGATTAAAATATAATATCCAAAAGATACCTATGACTATGAGGGCGCATCATTACTCATCAATCTTGTGTACCTGACAACCTGTGGTGGTAAATTTAAGGGAATTGATTTTTGTAATACTATTATTTTTACCATCCACATTATCTTGTGGTAAATTTAAGGGCTTTTTATTTGAGAATTTTTTTGTTGTATTTAGACCAAACGTATAAACTTTTTGTTTGCTTGAAATAGTCTAAAAAATTCAAAAATAAGTTTGTCCGTCGAGCCCCGGGTTTGTGCTACAAGACTCCGTTTGAACAAACTTATTTTTGGTCCGAGCGGAGAGCTCAGTTCTGGGCTGTCGAAAGATATTTGGACGGCCGAGGTGTGCTCCTACCCTACCCTACCCTGAGTTCGGACGATTACAGAATTACTACTATTGGAAATTTTACTCCTACTGGAGCATTTTTTGAGACCGGCAGAAACCTTGCTTTCTTGGGAAATTGAGATACACGCCTACTTTTTGACAAATTTAAGGCCACAAATCAGAAATCTATTGGACCCACGTGTCAATGATTCTATCCATTCACTAAAAATATCTTCCGAGGCTGGGCTCAACCACAAGACAAGTGTCCCATTTAGAAAGTAAAAAGTATATCCCACATGCACTTCAGATTTCCTATGAAACAACAATCAATTACCACCAACTCTAGGAGTAATTTTCTTCTTCCCAGCCCCAGCCCCACCACTTTAGGGACTTTTAAGCCAGCCAGCCAGCCAAAACCAGCCAAAAGGGTGAGAGAGAAAGGTCAAGGAGCCATCACCACTGGATTAATAAAGCGTCAACGTGGCCAATTTCGGCCACGAACTCATTACCCCCCCCCTTTCTAGATATTTTCCGTTCTTTTCGGCTCCCTCGTCACATCAACCGTCCGATCACCTCATCCTAACCGTCCATTCCCGTCCTCGTGACTATCCCGTAGTAGTAGTATTGTACTCTACTACTACGCGGGATAGAGATTGCCGTGAGACTTTCTCTTCCACCACTAATATCTCCGTAATAATGGAGGAGTAGCAAAATTTCTAGAGAGAGAAAGAGAAACTGCGTTATAGCTAGTAATAATGGGGGAAGAAGTGGTGAGCAGTGGAGAAGCTATGGATTTGGAATTGGAAGTGGAAGATAAAACGAAGAAGACGACGACGACGAACAAGGATGAGGGTTCGGCTTCTGTGGTGAGGTGGGAGAGGTTTTTACCGAGAATGGTTTTGAGAGTGTTGTTGGTCGAAGCTGACGATTCCACCCGCCAGATTATCGCTGCGCTTCTCAGGAAATGCAGTTTCAGAGGTTAGTTTAGTTATTACTTAATTTCCATTTCCAATTTTGTACGTATGGCCTTCTTTCATAGCTTAAGTTGATTTCGCTGAACAGTTGGATTAAGGTACGTATTAACATCTCGAAAGCTATTGGTTATGGTCTGTAAAATTGGGTTACAGCCCCGTTAGATTGAGAGATTGGATAAAAAACGATTAGAGTTGCTTGCCAAATCACTCATTTGGTGAGAAATGGATAGAAAGATGCAAAAAAAATACTCCATCATTTTTTGATTGCTCCTTTCCCTTTCTCACAGAATCTTAAATTTTGTCACCCCCTTTCTCACAATTCAAAGGGGATAATAACTGTAAGCTAAAACTTTCTTCGTATATTCATTCATTTGAGGGTGTTTGAATTCAATTGGATCTTACCCTCTTTTGTCGTCGGCCTTGTGTTTGATTATAGGAGATAGAAACAATGGATTAACAGCTCCTTTGGATTGAGGGGGAGCGTGAGAAAAGAAAAGGGAAGAAAGGGTTCCCGTTTCTCTCCCTTGTCTGGATGAGAAAAAGGGTGGGAGAGGAAGAGAAAACGTGAGATTTCCGACCCCTTCCCCCCCCCCCCCCCCCTCCGGGCTTTCCGTTTCTCACCAAAAGTGGCGAGATTCCGTGAGAAACGGGATAGCCGGCGGCCGTGTGGTCCACCCGTGGTCGGATCGTCGTCGGACTTGCACCGTTGTCTTCGTCTCGTCAAGGAGAAGCCAGATCTGTGATCAAAATTGATTTTTTAGGCTGCCGGAAAGTCGCCGGAGACGAGAAAGATGACCGGAATTGGTGGGAGAGAGAGTGATTTCCCACCGTTGTTTGGATGGTGCAGTGAGAAACCTCTCCCCTTTCCTTTCTTCTCTCACCATTAATGGAAATCTCTCCCATTTCTTCCCCTTTCCTCTCTCGCCATCCAAAGACTGTGTAATTGTTGGGCTTGTTTAATTAGGATGAGAGAAATGAAATCCATTACCAATCTGCCAAACATGGGTTTCTGCCAAACATGGGTTTCTAGAGAAGTAGACAGAGAAAAATCAGGAATCCTTTTTGTTGAGAGGGAAGGCTATATCGAAACCTATCCCTATACTTCCAATTGGATTGAATAAAAAATTGAGTAAAAGCTTCATTTGATATGCATTGGTAGTCGGATTTAAGCAGAAGTTTGAGAAGAAGCTTCACTAGCGGCAGCGTGGTAAGGTTGAAAACATTAACTAGCCCCTTCAAATATTATAGTAGTTAAAGAGGTCCCCGTTAATTTCAAAAGTAATTATATTAGGCATCTGGATACTAATTCTAAACTTGAATCCTATGTTTGAGCAGTTGCTGCTGTATCTGATGGCTTAAAGGCATGGGAACTACTGAAGGGAAAACCCCATAATGTGGACCTCATACTGACAGAAGTTGAACTGCCATCCATCTCTGGATTCGCTCTTCTTACCTTGATAGGGGAGCATGAGATCTGCAAAAACATTCCAGTTATAAGTATGACAATATATGAAAACTCTTTGATTCATTAACACTGATTGACTTACCATTTGTGAATTTTGCAGTATTTAGTCTAATGGCTGTCCGGATCATGCAGTGATGTCATCGAACGATTCAGTTAGCACGGTTTACAAGTGCATGTTGAGAGGTGCTGCAGACTTTCTTGTCAAGCCTGTGAGAAAAAATGAGCTGAGAAACTTATGGCAGCATGTTTGGAGGAGACAAGCTGTATGTTTAGTACATACTCGTCTCTGACATTGCATCTTTCATTTGTTTCCTGGTAAATTAAGATTACCATGCTGATAGAATCTTGGTTTATTTGTATTCTTCAATCAGTCGGCTAGCGGAGGTAATGGCCCCCAAGATGAGAGTGTTGCACAACAAAAGGTCGAAGCCACAGCTGAAAACAATGAAAGTAATGATGCTAGTAATCATTCAAGTGGTTTCATGGCCTGCATTCAGAGGAACAGGGAATGCATTGAGAAAGGGAGTGATGCTCAGGTAAGAGTTTTTCCTTATCCAGGAAATCGTTCTCCTTGTGCTCGTGTTAAGACAGGATCTCTACTAGAAGATATCTGTGTTCGTTTAAAATGACAATCTCATTAGATCCTTTCTCCCATAAAATGCAACCAAATTTGTATAACATGACCGGATTAGCAACTGAGCCGAATGTAAAAAGGGAACTTCTAGACCATCAATCACGAGGATTCAGATCCTTTGGTGTTTGTATTTTTAGACCAGAAGCCAGAAGGTAGAGAATCCATCAATGGATCCTGAGCATCTTAACCACATTGGCCTGATCAGGAGAGTCTACTTGGGAATACGATTTCGCTACATCTCGCAGATAAAGAGGGAAGCTATGAGATGCTATGAAAATCATATTTTAAGGATTGTACTTGCATGTGGCACACTAATGCCCATTTACTGAATTTGAATTGTTTGGTTTAGTACATAATCACCCGAGGATTATGTTTCCTATGAGTCCAAAATTTAAAAACCGCCCTGTTGTATATGTGATTCCTTTTCTGTTTTGTTGCAGAGCTCTTGTACCAAGCCAGAATTGGAAGGGGAGAGAGAATGCCCAGACAATGTGCACAACTTATCAAAGCCAACCCGGAGCAAATCTCCAGTGACTGTCATGGAAGTACAGAGGCATGAAGAATGTGACAAATCAAGTAGGAAACTGCCGATGGATGATTGTGAAGAAAGGGGTAAAATAATAGTCATTTTCCTGGTTTGAAATTTTCTTGATTTATGTAGATCCTTTTTCACTCCAGCAGCTGGAAAAAATCTGACTTTTTGTACCTTATTTATTTAGGATGTGTGGCTGCTGCTTGCGCAGATGCTAAAACAATGACTCAGGGAGATGATAAGGCATCTGATAGGGAGCCTGGTAATATCACCAGTGAAGCTTGCTTTCACAATCATGCTCCTGTCAACTCTTCTGGGGAAGCCATTGATTTGATAGGAGCATTTGACAATATCCCAAAATGTGGTTACAGAAGCTCTTTCTCTGATGATGGTCTAAGCAAGGTTGATTCTTCACCCCTATTGGATCTTTCCTTGAGGAGGTCCCATCCAAGTGGCTCTGTCAATCAAGTTAGTGATGGAAGGCCTACATTGAACCACTCTGATGCATCCGCTTTCTCGCGGTGAGTTTCTATATCTGATAATTGCACATCCTTGTCTTGCTTCGTTAATTTAATAGTAATCTTGGGCGCTTATGTCTGAACGCCACAAGTGTTTAGCTACTATTATCATCTTTTAGTTTGCTTCTGTCATGACAAAAATGGAGGCCTCCTCCATCTGATCTCTCCCGCTTTATGAGGCCTCCTTATGATGAAAAAGAACCCTTTGTTCCTTTTTTGGTTTTGATTTTCAGTTTATTGCGGTGGAAAAACCCTTCATATTAGGGGGGGAAAACACTTTTGGTTTTGATGCAACATTCTTACAGTAGGAAATTTTTACTCGCTTTCTAACGGACTCAATAGCTACTAGTATCATCTTTTATTTTGCTTCTGTCATGACAACAATGGAGGCCTCTCCCATCTGATCTCTCCCGCTTTATGAGGCCTCCTTATGACAAAAAATAACCCTTTGTTCCTTTTTTGGTTTTGGTTTTCAGTTTCTTGTGGTGGAAAAACCTTTCATATTGGGGGGAAAAAACACTTTTGGTTTTGATGCAACTTTCTTACAGTAGGAAATTTTTACTTGCTTCCTAACAGACTCAACCCCTCAACGCAGGTACATCAACAAGACAGTGCTACCTCCACATTCATCAGTGACCATGTGTAATCCACAGAAAGACTACGGAACTAATACTGAGAGGCAATTTTCCAATCACACGCCTAATTATATCTCTTACCCTAATGGTTTGTCACTAAGTTCTCAGAAAAATATGCTCTCTCTGGCCACTAGTCAATCTGGACAAGCTGAAAGTGCTTTTACGAGTCCTCAACAGAAAGTGTTTCCTGTCCCAGTGAAAGGCATAAGGTTCGACAGTCTATGCAATCCTTATGGTTCTTTGGTGCCTCCAATGTTTTGTGCTCAATCAGGCCAGGAGAAACTGTCATTTCAAGTGGATGCATTTCATTCGTCGAATCTAGAAACAAGAAACTCTCAGCAGCTTCATAACCCAGTTCAGCGAAATGGTGACGCTTCCACAAACAAAACTGAGCTCCAACAGAGGCAAAAGTTTGAATCTTCAGACGATTGGCGATATTTTTCTTCTGCTGCTGATCAGAGTGCAAGTAGCAGTTTCTGTAATGGTACTACTGCAAGTCGCAGTTTCTGTAATGGTACTACTGCAAGTCGTCTTAATAGTATCGGTTGTGGAAGCAATGGGAATTTCGATCAAGTTCCAGTTGTCAGTGCTACTGCAGGGAGTGGGAATGGGGAAGGTCTCCCTACTAGCGATTCACATTGCCATCGATCTGTTCAGAGAGAAGCTGCTCTAAACAAATTTCGCTTGAAGCGAAAAGACAGATGCTTTGACAAGAAGGTACTACCTCCACCTTTTGTTAGTTCTTTTCACTTATGGTTGTCCACACAAAATATTCACTTTGGAGAATCAACGAGTAAAACTGCTTCAAATCCAATACCAGTTGGTTTATTGAAGCGTATAATATGGGAAAGCTAAAGTTCCGCAGTGCTATAATTATATCTCCTTTGAAAGTTGAATTCTACCAATTTGATATACTCTGAAATTGTTGCACAGGTACGCTATGAAAGCAGGAAGAAACTTGCAGAGCAGCGGCCTCGAGTAAAAGGACAGTTTGTTCGTCACGCTCAAAATGAGCCACTACCTGTAGAAACTGACAGGCGATAGTGGCGATTCATTAAATTACTTGCTGCTTTTACTACCAACTTTAAAAGAGAGGATGATTTTGTGGATGTTTCGATGAATGCTGGAGAGATGAATATCACTGTAGGCCGAGAAGAATGTAGTACATGAAGAACACAGTGAGCAGAAGTAGAAGGAAAAGCCAGAATTTTGACCGGTTAACGAAGATGTTAGATTGGTTAGCACATATCATCTCAAGCTCGTGAGTTTCTGAAGCATGGACTAACAAAGATGGGATGAAGCTTTAGTGAATTCCCTTGAGGCCATCACTTTGTCTCCTAAACATCCAGTATTTGTTTTGTAGGATAGTTTTGTAAATTTATTAGCGCATACTGTGTGGGTTTTGAGGAGGTTGTGTCCAATATCTCCTCCTGTTAATAGGAATGTGATTTCTGTCCATGCTTCATACTTCATACATTAGTCTGCAAATACAGTGTAATTTGTCGATTCGTTATTCTCAAGAGAATAAAAACAGATTTTATGGAAAAAAATAAATAAAAGGCCAAAAAATGAACAGATTTTCTTAAGTTATTGTCGATCTTTTAGTTATGACCAGTCTTGTGTCACAAGACAAAGGCAAAAAGAAAAAGAACTGATTTTATGGAAAGGAAAAAAAAAGATCAAATGACAAATTATTTAAGGAATATGATGGACCAGACCAGCTTTTGTCTTGATTGAAGGCCTAAAATATATGAAGATAAGGCCTTCTTAGCTCGTTTGTTAGCGGGATATGTTTTATAGGGGAGAAGGGGATTTGATAAGAGGTGGACAATGGATATGACTTGACGGGGAATGATTATTTAAAAAGGGGAGATTAAAAGTTATTTGGTTTGTGTAACTTGTTTAGAATGGGGTAGATAATGTACAATTGTATGATATTTCTATTTTGCTTTTCGTTGTGAAATAGTAGCTGATTTCATTTAAAATAAAAAAACATATTTCGTTGGACTGAAACAACTGTATTTTGATATTCTCTCTCACCAAAAATCTGGTCTCTCTCAAGTTGGTTATGGTGAAATTCCATCCGA
The DNA here is from genome assembly GCA_036023075.1 of Gaultheria prostrata. Taxonomy (NCBI): domain Eukaryota; kingdom Viridiplantae; phylum Streptophyta; class Magnoliopsida; order Ericales; family Ericaceae; genus Gaultheria; species Gaultheria prostrata. Next base: position 13,120 of record JAXBDA010002068.1, on the reverse strand, counting down.
CGATGAAACGATAATGACAACAAGATGTGAGTTTTTTGCCAAAATAATCTTATTCTTTTTTTTAAAAAAAAAGGCCCGAATATGAAAAATGGCTCGAATATAATAGCTTTGAAATGGATTTTAAAAAATCTCTCAAACGCTTTTTGATAAGGCACTATGTTTGGTAATTAGGAAAAGAAAAGAAAGGAAACAAGAAAGAAAGTTAGGAGGAAATTTTTTAGTTAATGCAATTTAATTTAGTTAATTTTGTTCTCTTTTTCCTATCAAACCAATCAAATCAAAGAATTTCTTTTTATGCCAGAAGGGGGGCAGTGGCAAATAAAATAAAAACATATAGCTCTGGTGAAGAGGTATGTGAAGCAGTCTTCATGGATCTAAGTAAACAGGTATGTTATCTCACCTTTTGAGTGAAGAGGATGTAGTTCGAAAACTATATGTTTGCCTATCTTCTTCTGCTTAAACTGTGCAAGTATACGATATATGTCATGAATAGAGATCCGTGACTTTTATGGTGGATTTGAATCTTCTTAAACTTCTCCCATGTTTGATGATTAAGTCGAAATCTGCTTGTGCTGCATTTCTTGCAAACTATGACACAAAATGTTCGACAACTGTGACATTTCAAAATATGAAAATATGATCTGCCGCCTTGGTCAGTCAGCATTCTTCCTGACTGCAAAACTGAAGTGTTCAACACAGCAAGGGTAAGGAATTTGACTCTTCCCACTCTCCGTAAAACATGAAAAATTGCTTGTTTCGTTCAACTGATTTTGAAAATTTTATGAAAACAACCTACTTTTCAGAAAGCCCCCAAAAAATCTTTTTGGGCTTTTGAAAAACTGTTTGAGCACTAAATGAAAACGATACGAATACAATGAATATAAAGACATTACCAAACACTCATATCTCTTTTTCAAGAAAGGGCTTTCATGCCGGATCAAAATTGTTTACAGAGTAGCTCCCAAAGTTCGAAGATGAAAATGGAACTCTAAGTACCAGTGCATTCAGTTGGCAATCATACAATGAAGAAACTGTCTCCGCGTATGATTCAGACACACTTGCTACGGATGGACTATGGGAGCAAATCAACGTGACAAGAGATGCCTCGGACTCTGTGGTACCTTACTGAGTGAGTGTTTAGGCTTATTTTCATTGCAAATTTGACAATATATGCCAGGCATATTGGATAGTTTAACCTGATGTTCTTGTTCTGTTTTGTTTTATTTTTTATTTTGTTTTCGCTCATTGCAGTGTGAATATACAAGTAGATGAAGGATTTCTAGATAACGGACAGTCTCCGGTTCTTATGGTCATGTCAGCGGGCCATGCTTAGCACGTTTTCATCAATGGGCAACTATCAGGTAGTTGGACACTTGGACTTGTTAAGCATTTGCAATAAAATGGTAAATATTTTCAATGAATGGGCTTCCTTGATATGATTGGAAGATTCGGAACTTATGAAGAGAAGGATAAAGGAAAGGAAATAACAATTTTTCTTCCTTTGGTTCAGTCTCTTTTGGTAATTAGGAGGGAAACGGAAAAATAGTCCATGGAAAAATGAGTAGAAAGCTATTTTCCTCCTCTCCTTCCTATCTTTCCCTTTCATTTCTTTCCTCTCTTTTTTTCGTGTGTTCAAGTGTAACTGTCATTCCTTTTGTCGTGTTTATCATCAAGCAAGAGAAAACTACTTTCCTTTTCTTTTATTTACCAACCCAAATAGAGAAATGTATATACCATCCAATAAAATTTGTCTCTATAACGTAGTTTATCTTTCCCTGCTACAAACCTGATTTTGTATTGCCTTTAACTTATCTTATTTCCGTGACAGGAACTGTGTATGTGGGACTAGAGAATCCAAAGCTGACATTTAGTGACAATGTGAAGTTGAGAGCAGGCATTAACAAGATATCTTTACTAAGCGTCGCTGTTGGTCTTCCGGTTAGTTCTCTCTCCTTCTAATTAAAGTTACATTTTTTGGATTATTTGATGATACCGGAGGGGGTTTGATGTGATTTTTCTGGATCAAATTTCAGAATGTTGGTCTGCATTTTGAGACATGGAATGCTGGTGTTCTTGGCCCTGTCACATTGAAGGGTCTTAATGAGGGGACTAGAGACTTGACAAACCAAAAGTGGTCTTACAAGGTTTGTTTTTGCAATAGCTTGTGAATCTGTGATCCACATTTTATGAGGCAATAACAAATCTCGAAATGCGATAAAGCGAAAAACTCATTGTTTCATACTGGCTTCTTTCCAGCAAATATAGTTTCCAGAATATGAAAACATCTATCCCGTGTTTTCTTAAATAGGGATTCTTACACAAGAAATTCGTATGTACAAGTTTCGAAAGTCAGCAACCAAACAAAGCAGATTAACTGTATATTTCAAGGCAGGTTGGTTTAGAAGGTGAAGCTTTAAGTCTCCATACAATTAGTGGAAGTTCCTCTGTAGAGTGGGTTGAAGGATCATCATTGGCTCAAAAGCAGGCCATGACATGGTACAAGGTGATCATAATCTTCCCAATTCCCCGATACATAATACCTTTCCATTGCTATTCTGTAAGTTGCTGAGATATGGAAAGGAATCTATGAAGCACTTTCTAATTCCTCTTATTGTGTTTCCAGACAACATTCAATGCACCAGAAGGAAATCATCCACTAGCTTTGGATATGAATGGGATGGGGAAGGGCCTAATATGGATAAATGGTGAAAGCTTTGGGCGCCATTGGCCTGGATATATAGCAAAGGGTAACTGCGACGGTTGTAACTATGCCAACCAAAGTAATTGTGGAGAACCCTCTCAGAGATGGTAAGGATGGTTTAGTGTAGACAACCAACAAATTTTGCTTTTGTTTCCATCGAAAACCGCCAAATGTTTTTGGTTCCTAATTTCAAGTTTTTCTGCTTTTGTATCCATTGAAAACTGCCAGAATGTCTTTCTTTCCTCGCTTAAAGGTTTTCTGCTTTTTCTGGTAAACCTGATGAAAGGGTGTTAGTTTCGGGTACCACCTTCCACGGTCGTGGCTGAAACCAAGCGGGAATCAGTTGGTTGTGTTTGAAGGATGGGGCTGTGACCCTCACACGATTTCTTTGGTTAAAATGACGACTGAAAGTGTTTGCGCTGATATTTATGAAGGGCAGCCAAGTCTCAAGAACTGGCGAATGGCAGCCTCTGGCTTTGGAAGACGTGATAAAGTACAATCAAAAGCCCATTTGTGGTGTTCACAGGGGCGAAAAAACTCTGATATTAAGTTTGCTAGCTATGGACTGCCACAAGGAACGTGTGGAAGCTTTCGGGAGGGAAGTTGTCACGCTCACAGGTCGTATGATGCGCTCGAAAGGGTATGTTCCAAAATCTCAGTTATTTTATGATTGGATACTTTCACAGTTTCACTTTTGCATGACAACAATTGTTAGAAGTCTAAAATAATTTGTCAGATTGCTGAACTTCTGCTTGCTGAGAGAGGACTTAGGTTTAAAACCAATGTTTGAGTCGCTGACTCGATCATCATTTAATCATTTCGTCTATTCTGGTCCTTCAGTATCTTAGTTATACGCTTCTTATTTTCGTAATTATTGTATGGGTCTTGAGCAGATTTGCATCGGGAATCAATCTTGTTCAGTTAGCATAGTTCCTAAAGTTTTCGGAGGAGATCCCTGTCCAAACAGCACGAAGAAGCTTTCAGTTGAGGCGGTCTGCAGTTGAAATCATGTTGGACCAAATAATGGAGTAGTTCCGAATTCTGATAAGAGCTTTTAGCTATTGGTTCAATTGTACAGTCAAATATAATGTATACCCATTGGCCAACTAGAGATGACGAAGGCCTGGAAATAAGGTTTCAATTATTTCCTGGAAAGGGATTAAAGACAAGTAACTGTCAAAGGTTTCAGTCCAAAGAAGTTTTAGCTCAAATCATTTAGCTTCCAGATGTAGTTTTTTGAGTACTCTTTTAGAAAGCAACAACATATGAATTTCAATGAGGAACTTACAGCTACTGATGACCATTCAGAAGTAAGGATAACTTTTTTTTTTGAACGATAAAAAAATTTATTAATCTTTGAAATATTACAAAGATTAAAAGGGAAAGAAGCAAATAAAACTTCAAACCATAGAGAGATCCCGAAAAAGTTAGCAAGATGCCAACAAAGAAGGACCAAAAGGAGGGAAGAAAAAAAGTTTAATTGACAGCAATACAAGAGCAGCTTATTAAGTTTCCACGATTGATGATTATAAACAGTTTATATCCGGATGTGCACGGGCTTTATGGAGAAAGCACGATGTGGAGTGTTTTGGACGTTAGTTCTCACCAACTCCTGTACGTCGTGTTCTCTTTTGCCCATTGCGTTAGGTGAGTACTTCAGGCCACGTTCTCATCCTTACAGTTACACACACAAATGAGTGTTTCTGGAGCAATGAAGAGGATGTAGTTCTGGTTCTCGAATTTCTTACAACAGTTCTGGCATTGGAGATTAGGAAAGGGAAGAGGTAGGGCGAGACCAAGGGATGGATTGTGCAGATTCTGTCTGGAGTTGACGCGTGTTACAGGAATTCGCTCAAGGTTGCCGATTTTGGTCAGGTAATCTTTCAAAGCTCAATTGTTGTTGAAACCGAGTAAATCATGTCAATACATACGGAATGTAAATGTTGGGATCTTTTATGCTGTATGTAGCATGTAGCTTGTGTATACTTTGTTTGTACTGGATGTATGCTTATTTGAACAATTTTATTGTTGTGTTTGATGACATGTGTTTTTTTTTTTTCCAACGACGTAATTCCTTTTCTTAACTGGAAAGCAAGGCTGTATGAGACATATTATGCCCCACCCCTAGCAAAGATTTTTGAAGCATTCCCAGGGGCTCCAGATAAAGTCAATTCTACAGATTCTCCATGTCTTCCTCTTCTTTAGAATTATTAATTTTTAACTGTGTCCCCGCATTCCTTAATTTTTGAATTGACCATCACTAATATGTGTTGATGTTGAGCTACAGCATTTTTTTTTTTTTTTTTGGTACAACGTTTGAGCTCCAGCCTAGTGGAATTTGGCAGCAAAGGAAGTTGGACGGCAGTGAGTCCACACTTTTTTTCCCCCTAAAAGTCATATGGTTAAACGGAGTTCACGTTATGAACATAACTCACCATAAATCTTTACAATGACAGATGATGCTTGTAGGAGGTGGGTGAAAAATTCATACCCGTTCTACCCTAAACAAGAGAGAGAGAGAGAGAGAGAGAGAGAGAGAGAGAGAGAGAGAGAGAGAGAGAGAGAGATGCCATTCAACATTTGCACCATTTCTCACTCATCCATCTCCTGTCAACAGGAAAGGCTGTTGGCTAGAATCTCTCTTTAGTAGCACAATAGAGAAAGGCTATAACTTTGCTTCCAAAAACTCTAAAAGCTTTTAAGGAGATATCCCAGTATCCCCTGAAAATACATAAATAAATTCTTGTAAAGCATAAGCCAGTAAAGCCTGATAGCAAAAAGTTCATGCATATTCAATATGGAAAATGTCCCAACATTGCACAACAAATTAATTTGCTAACTTAAATACGTAAAATACTACACAATGCAAGATTCAGTGGTTTGTTTTTTTAATCTCACATTATTAAAGCAGGGCACTCAGCAAAAGGTAGAGACTTTCAGAAAAGATTAACTCTGTGCAACTTTGTATTAGCTTTTGCATTTTCATTTTCATTTTTCAAGGGACTCCAATATAAATCAATGGAGTATCTAGCAAGCTCTTTTGCTTTTGGGATAGATCGAACTTGTCTGATGTCCATTCTTGTCCCCGGTTGATGTGTTACACTCAACAAGATGGACGAGTATGATCCTTAATTTGTTAGTCTAGTAATCCAAGTTTAAGATGTACTAATCATTTTGGGCAATTACCGAAAAATTAAAAGGAAACGGTAAGTGCATAGAAAAAGTGTAGTTAGAAATCAATGTGTGGTTAAGATTTAAATATACCCTTGTTTGTTTGGGGTTTAGGGTTCAGGTGGAGGCAGCATAGGGCAGTGTAGGGGGTGGCTTTTCAAGGGTTTGTGGCGGCTGTTTTGGGTTTGGCGCCTTTTGGTGCTTTTGGTGTTTTCTTCTTCTTCTCCCTTCTTTTTTTATTTCATTCAACCTTGGTTGGATGTCTCCTCCCCCTTTTCTTGATGTACCCTTATCGAGACTCTTTAATAAAATGTCTTTTTCCAATTAAAAAAAAAAGGTTTGAATATACTTTCACTAGTCTGTCCACAATACGAATACGAGTGCCTTATCGTGCATTGCTCTTTCTTTTGGGGTGTGTATAAACACTAAGTAAGCCAATACCTCTCACCACACAAGTGAGTTTTACTATAACAATCCCACTCACCACATACTGATTAAGTCAAAAGCAGCAAAAGCAAAAAAAATTATTGCTTTCTACTTTCCCGGCCCCGATAGCTATCCTTTTATTAACTCCATCACCATTCACCACCCTTTCCTTAGCCTTGTGCATTTGTGCTCTCTCTCTGTTTCTGTCCCTCTGTTACTGCAAATGTCTCAAGTCCTCACTAAATCTCCCAAACACTGTGCCAAGAAAGGACTGATCAATATTGATCACAAGCACTACAAGAAGCTAATCTACGCCTTCTCCACCTCCCTCCTGTCCATCCTATCACTCATCTTCCTAGTTTGGGTTATCCTACACCCCTCCAAGCCAAACTTGTCCCTCGAAGAAGTCAATATCAACCAACTCAACATCTCATCTCCACACAACCTTGTCAACTCATCCATTCAACTCACTCTACTCTCCAACAACCCTAACAAGAAAGTAGGCATTTACTATGAAAACCTTCAAGTTTATGCCTCTTACAAAGGCCAACAGATAACTGTTGATACTTCTCTTCCTCCTTTTTACCAACGCCATGAAGAGACCAACTTTCTGTCAACAGATTTGGTCGGAAATGGGATGCCGGTTGGGTCCTCTCTCGGGTATGAAGTGGGGCGAGACAAGATCGCTGGTAAACTGGTCATGAGTTTGAAAGTGAGTGGAAGGATTCGATGGAAGGTGGGGACTTGGGTTTCCGGGCGAAATCGGTTCGATGCCAATTGTGTTGCTATTATGGATTTTGGATCCACCATAGAGTCAAGTTCACTGACTTCGAAGCAAGGGATTCAATGTTCGACCATAGTTTAATGGATCAGCATAACGAACCACGAACCTCTTAGTTCAAAAAACAAAAAAAATGAACCTCTCACATGTTGTGAGACCCATAATTTTGTGGGTCCTACAATATATGTGACAGTATCGTGGTTCATTCAGTAGCCGTGAGTTGTGTACGTCCCTTTTTTCAGTGTGGTTTTGATTGAGAATTAACGCACATTTTTAGCATCTTACAAGCTCTTTGCTTGATATGTTATGTTTGTAAGGTTGGTTGGTTAATGTAATTCGTTTGTTAGTTCATGTAAATAGATGGATGATAGGAGTGGAATCGCAATAATAATAATGGTGATAATGAAAATCTTGTTGAGTTGTTTATGTTATCTTCGTTTCTTTTTAGACAAATATAATCACTTGATGTTTCTAGTATACTATATTTTTCGTGCGATGGGTACTCGAGTGTGGAAGGATGGGGAGAAGATGTCTTTAGCTCGACTTTTCCTTCGGTTGTTTTCGTAGGGAAACAACAGAAATTTTGATGCTCTTCTGATAAATGCTCATTATAGCTGATGAGATTCCACCAGGAAAAAGAGAAAAAAAAAAAAAAAAAACCAGAAATGCAGGAATTCAATTGCTGCTTTTTTTTTTCTTGGCTATGGAATCTTCATTTTACATACTACTACATGTAAATTGTCAAGACGTTTCTTTTATGATAAGATAAGAGATATACATGCAGTACTGCAGGCATGTCTGCATCCGAACACCAAGCTAGGGGGGCATTAATCAGAATCTTAATTGAGTAATTCTTTGATACTCCAGTGGACTATTATTCATCTGTTGACAAAAGGGTCTCTCAATAGATTAATCTAAAAGGACCCCACTTCACTTATTTGTGAATGTCAAAAAGGAGCATCTATCATTCATGCGAGATCGATTGCAACCTCGGATACCTTTCCTCTACTCTACTCTGTGATAGGAGTACTAGTACCTATTTGCACCATCTTGAATTTTGATTAAGCATGCCATTAAGTATGATTTTGATGGTCCACAAAATCCATATATAGCATGGACTACTATTTTCTTCCCTAGCTTCCCCGCAAACGGCACTTCAGCGACTTAAGGGCTCGTTTGGATGGGGTTTGGATGGGGACATAGGTGGGCAGATGAGGTTGGGCCTGGATTAGTCATCCTCTAAGTCCACAAGTGATCCATGGTTTGGAAGGAAATTGGGTACCCGGACTATTAATTCCGTCCGCGCCCTTCTTAATTATGGACAGGGTAGACCCTATCCATTTTTTTTTATCCAGCCGGATGAGCCCTCCCTAATCTGGGCCAATCTACCCCCAAACCCTCTAGTTTATCCTTATCCACTCATTTCAACTATAGAACAAACGAACTATTATTTTATCCCCTTATTACCAAAAACTTCCAAACCAATTTACTAATTAATTCACCCTTCATAAATGTTATTACTATCAATGTGAGCCTACCCTCTATAAATAATATCCCATACTATCTTATCTCCTTTTACTATTTAATCCACCCGAAACCCATCCCGCATCTAATTAGGCACACTGCCCAGCACATTATTACACGTTATAGTCGAGAATCTTCCTCACTAAACAATGCTCATTGCTCGCTGCATACAGAATACTCTGCTTTTAGCTCTAATTATCTGGGAAGGCTTAAGAACAACCATAATATTGAGGAATGAGGATGCATGATCGATATCCAACAAACTTAGCTAAGATGGTTTACAAACTTGTTAGAATCACACTCCAATGCCCTTGTTCTCCCAGACAAGGGTCTGGAGTTTCGCCCAACTAATCACGTTATACATTTTTCCCCCATCTCACACGTACAAGTCTACAAGATAATTATTATTGGATCTACAGGTACCCTTAAGGTAGAAACCTCGAAAGGATGTGAAACTAAAAATTATCACTAGGCCAACCCATTCATATTTGAGCCCAAGTCTTGAATCCCTACAGAAAACAGAAGTCTTCCCCAAACAAGTAAATCATCCTCTCTCTCCTCCATGGATCTCCAGTGCTGCTCTTGGACTTGCCATTATTCAGGTCAGGCCATAGCTTGGACCTGCACAAAGGGCAAGTGATCCGGCCTTGATCGACCCAACCATCGAGGCACTCTCTGTGAAAAATATGAGAGCAATTGCTCAGCTCCCTGACCTCATCACTGCTATTCACGAGTGCTAAACACACAGCACACGGTGAAGTAGCTTCTTCACATGAATCGTCAAATCGACCTTCTGACGACTTCTCAAGGAAGCTACTGTATTTGGTAACTGGCATTTGCTCCTTGATCAACCCGACCACAAATTGGACAGGAACTTGTACTAGTGAAGAATAAAAGTGAGACTCCAACACAGACTCGTTGGAGAACTCTTTTTCAGGTCGAACGTATGCTCTGTTTAAGAGAGTGATTAAAGAGACAGCTGCTGCGAGCATGAACCTGACAAGGCGTAGCAGAAGGTTTTGCAATGTGGGAAGTTCTACTGGAAAAGCCATATATGAAATGTTGGTCTACTTCTTCAAGTCATTTAGCTTTGGCCAAGGACTCTAAATATATACTAATACTAAGAAGACTTATCTACTATTTTAGTCCCTATAAAATATATTAAGTTTCAATTTTATCCTTGTAAAATATTTTGTATCAATTTCGTCCTTACAGTTTCAAACGAATTTCAATTTTACCCTTCCGTCAAATTAATGATGGAAAATGCTTATGTGTCAAACGGAAAATGCTTAAAATACCGGAAAAAAATGATTAATCTTCAAAAAAAAATGACGAAAATTATAAAATTATAAATTACCGGAAAGAATTCATTAGACAAAATGTTTATGAAATTTATCTAATGATTTTTTAGAGATTAATCATTCGTATCGACGAGAGGAATCATAAAAGTATCCATATGGTTCATATAAGATGACAATTTTTTTTTTTTGAAACGGCAATATAATTTATTAAAGAAAATTTAACAATAGGTCATCAAGTTGGAGGGAGAAAAGAGAGGACTCCAACCATGATTAGAGAAATTAAGGCCTTCGATTGGGTTTTGTGGAACCTGATTCCAAAAACCTTTGGTACTTTTTTGAAAACCTTTCTCTGCAACCGGTAGTACATGAGCCCCTCCCTATTGCTACTTTTTCCATGGTATTTTTTTCCAAACATGTTATAGGTACCGATGGTTCACGCATAGATGGGATACTGATGGTGCTTTTGGGTCCCACAAAAATAATCCGAGCCGTTTATTCATCTTAAAATAATTTTTTGAGTAGCCATACCAAAAATCAGCTCAAGCTGACATGCATAAGTGGTTGATCCAAAAATCCCTCATTTCATTCAAAATGATTTTAAATAAAATGGAGGGTTTTCGGATCAACCACTTACGCATATCGGATTGAGCTGATTTTTTCGCGAAATCACCCGAAACATTGTTTTAAAATCAATGAACGACTCGGATTATTTGTATGGAACCCAAAAATAGGTCCCACACACCATCACTATCCATATGGTGCATAAAGCATCGGTACATATGATTTACTGGAAGACGAAATAGGACAAGAGTCCTTTATTACTTTAACAACTTTATTTTTTGGCCCCTAAACTATGGATGTTTTCCGAGTTGCCCCCCTCTTGTTTGAACTCATACACTTAACCTCCTTAATGTATTTGTATTTTAGCATTCTACACCTTCTGTCAACATTCCGTTAAAATTTTGGATGAGAAATGGCACGTGACCGTCACATGACTTGAAAAATTAAATTTTGAGTAAAAAAATGCACCCCCCGTAAATTTTTTTTGATATCAGTGTCGTCTTATATGAATTTTTTTTTAACTTCGACCCATATTTTTTATATTTTCTGATTCCTCTCGTCGATACGAATAATTTATCTCCAAAAAAAGTCATTAGAAAATTTTCATAAACTTTTTGTCTAATGACTTTTTCCGGTGTTTTTAAAAAAATTTGTAATTTTTTATCATTTTTTTGGAGAATAATAATTTTTTCCGGTATTTTAAACATTTTTATGGTATTTTAAGCATTTTCCGTTTGCCACATAAGCATTTTCAGTCATTAATTTGACGGAAGGGCAAAATTGAAATTCGTTTGAAACTACAAGGACAAAATTGACACAAAATATTTTGTAAAGACGAAATTGAAACTTGGTGTATTTTATAGGGACTAAAATGGTAGATAAGCCTACTATGAAGGAAGCGAAAGGGATGAACCAAGAATTCGGTAATTAGACAAGCAGTAACAAGGATCATTGATGGGTTATTACAAGAAGTCCAAGAGACTTTTGATGTAATTAAGGGACCTTTCATGTAATTATTGCATGAAAACCCACCCTCCGTAGTGGCTTGTGACTTCTGACATCAGCAGTCAATGTTGGCCGTGGAAAATTAAATTGGTTCTGGACGTGAAGGACTGCGGCAAAAGAAAAAGACATCCTCTGGCGTTGTATCACAGCGCTGAACATAAGCAAAATCGAGGAAATTACCTCGATGGCTGGCTCGATGTCTTCCATTCCAATGGCCGTCTTAACCCTCTTTTAGAGTATAATGAAACTTACACTTTGAGTAACATTATTTATGTTATTATTATTCGAATCATGGTTGTGTTGTTATAAAGTCATGGGTGTGTACTCTGACCAAAGAATCGAAAAGTCATTCATGATACAACTACAACAACATAAAAGTGTTTCGTCTACTCAAACAATACAACATGGTAGGTAGATTTTAGTCACATAAAATTAACATATTGCATTCGTGGCACTACTGTTTTCATTTATCTTGAAATAAATGAATTGATTCAGTAAGCACAGTACTGCACTAAATAATAACTCCTCTTTTATCATCAAGCTTGCCAAATCATCTCTTTAGCTCTACAATCTTTTAGAAAAACTTATCACCACTTGTTTTGATATGTTGACATTGACTTTGGTGGCACCGTGCTGCGAAGCCAATGAATTACAATGGTGTGATATTTTTTACGTGAGAAGTGAGTCTATGGGGTGAGATAATTATAGCATCTTGATTCGATAGAGCTTCACGGCACGCGGTAATATTTCATTTAAAAAAATTCTTTAGTACGCGTTGGGAGGTGATTTGATTGCACACGAATAGCGAACAGTTTACTTGGATCTATATATATACACACTTATAATCTGGGTTCGTTTCCAAAAATTCTTTAGTACATGTTGGGAGGTGATTTGATTGCAGACGAATAGCGAACATCTTACTTGGATCTCTATATACTTATAATCTCGGTCAAGATTAAGTCATTCATAATTTTTTTTGCAGAATTAAAAGGGAACGATGTTGCTCGTGATTTGCTAGAGATCCAAAACTCGGTAATATTTTATTTTCACATCAATTGTTTAATATGTAGAAAGTGAGAGCTGATTTGATTATAGAAAAATGGCGATCAACTTACTTCAATCTCTATATAGTAATCGCTTGGCCAATTATGACTTCTATCAAGTCATTCTTAATAATTTTGGGAAATTAACGTGGAATGGAGTTGCTATTGACTTGATAGAGATCCACAACATGCAATAATATTCAACTTTCACACCAATTGTTGAATACGTAGATGGCGGTAGCTGATTTGATTGTAGGAAAATGACGAGCAACTTACTTAAATCTCTATATACTAGGGTACGTCTGATACCAACTTTCATTTTGGAGGGATTGATAATGATGTGGAATTAAAATTTCTTATCTACCCATTAAATATTAGAGAATAGTACAAAGACAATGACATGTTACTGTCATTCTTTAGTACATGTTGGGAGGTGATTTGATTGCAGACGAATAGCGAACAGTTTACTTGGATCTATATTGCTTTCGCTCCAACTTTGTTATTTATAAGCGTGCCCAAAGCGTAGGGCTTAAGTCGGAGATAGCATAATACCGGTAAGACCGGATCGAATCCACAGGGACCGAACGTACCGAGCGTGAATATTGTC